>JANEYF010002979.1:0-192759 GCA_029963845.1 Rhamnusium bicolor | reverse complement strand
AAAGAAAAAAGATTCGTTATAGAACATCAGACAACCCCTTATCCTATGTGTGATAGTTTGGGGTGGGATGTGCATGGCATTTCTGTGCATTTCCTCTCCTCGAGGTAACCATCCATCCTTACGGATTTGGGTAATAATTCCTGTTTCCCTTTTTGTAGCGAAGCTCCTGCCAGAGAACCCTCCTTCGCCTCACTCCATGCGGAGAAGGCATAGTTCCCTTGGTCTCAGTTGTGTAGTACATATACTTGTTCTTCGTCATCATCTATCATAGATTCTCCCGTTATTTATATCCATTATTAGTTCTTTTACTTCTTCTAGGTGGGTGTCTTTTTCCTTTTTCTATTAGTAAATTTCTCTATGTATTTCTTACACCTGTTCTGTGCTCTAGGTTGTAGTTATTTATAATGTGGTCTGCATCTTCCATTCCGTTACCACATCTACATATGCCATCCGTTTCTATCAGCTTGAATCTGCTATAATATGCTTTCATATTACCATGTCCTGTTATTAGCTAAGTTGTTCTCCATGTTGTTAAATTAAGCCGTTCAGTACCTACCGTTTTAAATATATTATATGTAATTCTTTGTCAGTAGCTCGTTTTTACGTTTATCTTTTGTTGATTTAGTTTCTTTTCCTTGTTTCTACTGCATCTGTAATTGCCGCTTTTGCTGCGTGTTCCGCTTTTTTGTTACCTATACTTATGTGTCTTTTTTCACATTGTATTACTGTATTTAAACCACTATTTGTCCTTTCTTTTATTTGGTACCTCATTGAGTGTATTATTATGTCCATACTTTTCCTATTTCTAATATTCATTAGGGCCATTTTTGAGTCAGTAATAATTTGTATATTCTTGTCAGCGTAATTTTCAGTTACGTCATCTAGAGCTTTCCTAATAGCCAAAGTCTCTGCCCTGTTTGAGTCTATACTCTTGTGTAGTCTTCTGTTACTCATTTTCCACATGTTCTTAATTCTATATACATATTCAAAGGCTATGTCACCCCTGTTATTTTTTGTAGCGCCTGTATATATTTTAATTGTATTTTCTATTTTATTATTTTGTTCATCTCTATTGTCAATGTTAAATGTGGGTGTGTATTGAATATTAGGTTTATTTTGTTTAGTATATAGTGAGTATTATTTATTTGTTTTGTTTCCCAGTTGCTTTTTGCCTCTACTTCCAGTGGAATACACCCTGCCAATACATGTAGACTTGCTGTTGGAGCGGTGATATATGCTTTTATTATGCTTTTTAGGAATGGTCGTTCTATGACTCTTAAGTGTTTGCGTATTCTTGTATCATCTGTTCTTCTGCTCCATATTTCTGAATATTATAGAATCATCGGTTTTATTGCATGTTCGTAGATATCTTTTAAACTATCATTTTTTGTTCCCCAGTTTCTATTTTAGCTACTTTGCCCATAATTTTATATGTTCTATCCATAGCATTTATGTGTCTATATATACCCCTAGATATTTAATTAATTTATTGTTGATTTTGATTCTCAGATTTCTAGTGTTATTTTTTTCCTGGTATAAACATAACTTCTGTTTTTTCACAGTTGTATTTAAGTTTGTTCTTCATTTCCCAATCGTTACATTTATCCCATAATTTTGTCCATTTTTGTTCAAGTGTTTTAAGTGAATATTCCGACAGTATTATAATCTGATCGTCTGCAAAAGCTTGTATTAGTGTATCATCGTCTTGTTCACCCAACTCTGAAAACCAGCCTTCCATAATAGTAAGCCATAGAGTAGGTCCCTAGCTAGAGTCTTGAGAGCATACCTGATTTATTTCTTTTTTTTCATATTTTCTGTTATTATTATTCTATCTCCTAGAAAATCTATTTCTCCTTTACCTATATTTTTAGGTATGTCTAACTTGTAATAGTCCAAGCTAAGTTAAATGCGTTGGACATATCCAAAGTAATTATTAATGTATGTTTTCTGTTGTCTTCTATTTTATTTATGACTGCTTCATAGTTGTATCTTTGGCTTGTCTGAAACCAAATTGATGTATGTTATATTTCTTTTTACTCTCCATATCAAAATTTATTCTGTTCGATATTAGTTTTTCCAGTGTTTTCCCCAGAGCTGGTGTGAGACAGATGGGTCCACATTGTCTATTGCTTTTCGGGAGCAAATTACCTTAAGACTGTTTCCAACATTTTGGAGAAGTTTCCTCTTTTAGGCATTTGTTGTATTATTCTGTAATATATCCTCCAATTATTGAAATTAGCTTTTCAATGGCCTCATTCTGTATGCATCTTCTGCCATTGCTTTATTATTATTCATGTTCTTGGCGTTATTTTGCATTTCGTTTAAAGTATAAGAGGTTTGTCGTTTGTATGCTCATTTTTTAATTGTTTTATTTTTCTTCTTCTAGTTTTTATGTCGTCATCTTATTCCTCCTCATCATTTGAGGAAGTATTCTGTTATTAATAATTGTATCTTCCTTGTTTTGTTGTTCAAACACCATCATCAATTTTTATTGTTTCCCATATCTTTTCGGTTTCCACTTTTTCATTTTCTTCCCCTTAATTTTTTTTTTGTCTACTTTCAGGGCTACTTTCCAGGGGTCATTACCATTCTCGGTGATGAAATTTCTAATTGATTTTTTTTTTTGTTTTTAGTTAGTTTTTTATATTTATTTTTTTTTCTTCCTTATATATATATATATATATATAATATATATATATATATATATATATATATATATATATATAATATATATATATATATATATATATATATATATATATATATATATATATATATATATATATATAAATTTCGGTCTTTTTTAGTTTAAGTTCATTACTCCACCATAACTGTTCTTGTGTTCTTCTCTTGCAGGGATGGTTTCTAAGCATGCTTTTTAACGTATGTTTGTAGTCTCTCTGCATCTGTATCGTTCTAATTTACATTGGTGTCATATTTCCCCATTTTTGATGTTTCTTTTTTGACATTTGGCGTTTTAACAATTGTTCCTTTATTATTTTTGATTCTTATGTTCGTTTTGATGACATCAATATTGTAGGTAATTAGGCAATGTTCGCTTAGGGTCTCGGTTTGCTCATCAACTTGTCTATTGGATATAGTGATGCTTTTTGTAAGAGTAAGATCGATCCAACTACAGCCCCTAGTATTCTAAAACGAAGTGGGTCGTTGTGTTCATTCAAAAACTCTAAATTTGTTTGTTGTTGCCCATTCTAATATATCTACACCTCTGTCATCCAGTATTGTACACCCAATACTGGGTTTTTGCATTAAGTCTCCTGCCAGTATAATTTGAGCTTGTACATTTTCCAGAAAGTTTTGTGTTTGTCAAGTCTTGTATTATATCTTCCTTCTGGTTTGTCATAATATATGTTTATTATTGTTATTTTGTTTTCGTTTTAGTGTGTGTTCTCGCCTGTTGCTTGATTTATTTAATTTTATCCTTAATTTTATTTGTAATAAAAATTGCTGACTTACTTTTTCATTTCTATGTTTGCGTAATCCTATGGTGGCCTAAATTTCTGGGGTCTTGATAAATATTCAAATTTCCTTTAAACTAGAGAATCCCCAGATACCCTTCCTCTACCCAAGTTTATTTTTCCTATTGTTATTGATTATTTTTATGTTGTTTTCATTGATCCTATTGTCCTTTCCTATAAGTTGTATTTATTCTTTCCATTTCTAATTTTTCAAGCCATATTGAGCATCTGGGGTCTCTGGCTGAGTGCTCTCTTGGGAAGTATCCCATTTTTTACAGTTCTGCAGAGTTGTACTAATGTTGTTTCCCCACATTTGTGTTATTGTTAGAATATTTAGCAACATATCCATATATACAGCATTTAAAACATAGTGTGAGGCTAATTTGTTTCCTGAAATTTCATATATTAAGTCCATGATTATTTTTTCTTTCCTCATAAATATCAGAACATATCCGGCAAGGCTTTAATATCCAATTTTCCTTGGTAAGGATTTGTACATTGTTTATTACTTATTGTTTTTAGTTGATTCTCTCCTTCTTCTCCCCATAGTTCTTTAATTTCCGGATTTAGTATCACTACTTCATCTATTAAATTTCCTGAGTGCTTGTACTCCCGTCAGGATAATTGTGGGGGTCCTGTCCCCCCATTTCTTTTATTTCAAATCTCCCTAGGTTTCTGTTCAGTTGATTTGTAATTTTTTCTTTTGGTCTCGTTATTGCTCTGTATTATTATTTATCCATTTTTTAGCTGTCTTATTCCTTTTATGTTCTCGTTTTTTTCCCTTTTTCTCTTATTTATTTTAAAACTACTTTAGGATCCGGGTATATCTTTTATTTTTATTAATGTTTCCAAAGTTTCTTCGAGTTTCGGTGTTTTCCAGCCTTCATTCCTATTTTGTTCTTTTTGGGTGTTCTTACCCGAGCTGGTGTTTTTCTTCTTTTAGTTATATCTGCATATGATTTTTTCTTTTTCCTATTTTTTTCCTTGTATTATTTGCGTTTCTCCGTTCCTGTTTCGCTATTATCTGTTTCAACTTGTCCCTCCGTGCCCATATAGGTATCTATTATAGTTAATTCTTAAAAATACACTGCTTTTAGATGAATCAAATAAACTGTATTTAGATACACTACATATGTTTCGGCTTTTTAGGCCCTTTCTCAAGAGCATTACAGTATTTATCTGTAATGCTCTTGAAAAACTGCCGAAATATGTAGTGTATCTAAATACAGTTTATTTGATTCATCTAAAAGCAGTTTTCTTTTTAAGAATTATTTACAAGATGATTTCAAAGGAACCGCACTTACTCAATCCAGTGTATCTATTATAGTTGTTCGTTGTATTCTTGTACTGCATATATTTGTTTTCTCCCTTGTTGTACATTCTTTTGTTCATATTCTTTTCCTTGTTCTTGTGTATTATTTTTATTATGTATTTCGGTTATTTATTTTTTGATTAAGCTTAGTTTATTTTGAATTTTGGTCATTTGTTTCGGTTGTTTTTCCTTTATTCTTTTGTTTTTCTTTTTTTTGCACCTCATCCTGTTGCTTTAGATATTTCTGTAGTTATTTTATCTCTCTTCTTATAGATAAAACCAACTTTCTTTCTTCAGGTAAATTCTTATCCTCAAGTTATTCTCTATTTTCTATTTGTAGAATTGTGTCCTTATTTGTTTTCGGTATTTGTTTTATTTCCTCCAATTCTCTCATTATTTTCACATTTTCGTTTCTTCTGACGTTATTTTGTTGCTCTATTGTCTCCAGTTCTATTTCCTGTTCCATAAGATTACATGTAAATTCCATGAAGTGCTTCTTTATAATGTCGGTCGCTCCTCTAACTTTTGATTGTTCCTGTTGAAGTACAGCTTGTACTTGTCCTCTCTGGTGGTCGCGGTTATTATGTCTTCCAGGGCTTTGTCAATATACTTTAATATGTCTGTCTCATCCTTTGGAGTCTTCCTTTCTCTGTTTTTCTTTTCCCTCAGTGTGTTTTTTCTTTCACTACTGGTGTCTGGGTTTGTATCTCCCTCTTCCTCTGTTGTACTTGTCGCACCATCGAAAAAGATGAGAAAATATTCTCTTCTTTTTTTCTTATGTCTTTTGCTTTGTTTCCATATTTTCTTTTCCTTCTTCCCATGTTGTTTTTTAAATATCCAGGCATAGAGCTCGGTGGTGTTCTATCCAGTTTGGGAGTTATCGGTATATCCCCTCCTATCCTCAGTCATTTGTCCAGTTCCCAATATGGGTCTTGAGGTCCTTCTGTTGCTTTCGTCTGTTATTATCCTCTTCTGAGGAGTCCATATTGTTCCCTTGTTTTTTCTCCCTAATTTTTGATCTCCTTGTGACATGTGCAAGTAATTTTTGCGAAATTTTAAATTTTTCCCTAGCGCTTCCGGCAAAATTTCGAAAATGTTTCCTATATTTTTGGATTTATTACAGGTATCTATTTGTTTGAAGATGTCAGTATTTATTGACGTTTAAAGGGTATTGTGATGCTTCTTTTAGAATAGGTTGCGGTGTCTTGTTGGGTTAACTTTCCGAGATGTTTCAATTTTAGTTTTTATGTCACCGTTAAATGTTCACGTTCGATTACTATATATAAAATGTATATGATGTCACACTTTGGGACGAAGTTATGGAACGCACCGGTAGACGCAAGTACCGATTCTACACACTGACAAACCTGAAAAAAGCTTCAGCTTAGTTCCAGACGCACTAAAGCTCAAGCTTTGGGGTCTCATGCCCCTTGTCCTACACTATGTTAAAGCTAAGCACTGTATCAACTAGTTCAAGCTACAGTACTAAGTTCCGAGTCCTGTTTCAATGTTTAAGGAAGAGCACTCACCGCTCATGTCACTCCATTACCACTGACAGTCTGCACCTTTAGGGCTTTGACCTTCGCATTTAAGTCACGGCACAAAGACCCCCACGATTCACAGCTGCCTCTTAACCTTGAAAACACTAGAAAGTCCAAACTACCATCCCATATCACGATTGACATCCACCTAGGGATATGCTATGGCAATGGGTCACCGTTAGTCTTCATTCAGAGTAGCTTGATTGCTGCCAATTATATAACAGATGTGCTCGAACCCGTTGTATTGCCCTGCCTACAAGGGCGGAATAATCCAACTCTTCCGCAGGATAGTGCCCGTCCTCATATGGCAAGGGTTACAAAAAGTGAATATGATGGTGCTTCCCCAGATAGCACAGAATGTCCTATAGACGTCCATAAAACATCCACAATGGATTTAATAGACGTCCATTGGACATACGCACTTGGTCCATTGGACAGACAATGGACGTCTAATACATTTGTCACAAATTGGGACGTCCATAGTTAACACGTTTTATGTCCACTTGCGGACATCCAGTCGCTATACAGTGGATGTTCTTAACCACATTTAATGGATATATTCCACAATATGTGACAGTTTATTTCAAACTATTTGCAACATAAAAAACGTCGGCTTCTTTGATCCCTTTACCAACGTCAAAGAAGGCAACGTTTTTTATGTTGCGAATCATTTTGAAATAAACTATATTAGTTTTATTATACAGTGTGTCCTTGAATAACTGTCCGAAAAACAAAAAATTCGCAATTTTTTTATTTTTCGGAAAAAGTTACTTCACAAAAAAAATTTCTTATATAAAAAATGAGATTCGCATAGAGATATTCCATATACATATGTATTTTTGTTTTCTTAACCGCCTCTGAAGTTATCGAAGCAGCCCTTGAGAATCCCACACATTACTTGGGTGGGACCCACACCACGCGCGGAAAGGAAAAAAAAATTCCCCCCCCCCCCCAAAAAAAAAAAAAAAAAAAAAAAAAATTTCCCCCCCCGGGGGGGGGAAAACCCACCCCCCGCCGAAAAAAAAAAAAAAAAAAGGAAAAAAAATTAAACCCCGGGCGGCCCCCCCCCCAGAAAGGAAAAAAAAAAAAAAAAAATTTACCAGATTTTAAAAAATAAAGAAAAAATAAAAAAAAAAAAAAAAACAGTATTTAAATTTGCAACTCAGTTTTCATATTTGGGCCGACTGTAATTCTAAAAACCGTAACGTATTTTCCTCTAAAATTAGTAGTTCTATTAACATATTTTTAGTTTTTTTAATTTTTGTGAACCCTGTATATCGGACATCGAAAATCTACGCAAATCTCATTTTTTAGACGAGCAAAACTTTTTGCAGAGTAACTTTTCCTGAAAAGTAAAAAAATAACGAAGCTTTCTCTTTCTGGGCAGTCATTCGGGGACACACTATATTTAAATATCAGAATGAAATTTTTATTAATATGGACGTAAGAGGTAGCTAGCTCGTCTCCTGGCGTCGGTAATTGGACTTGGTAGCGAAAATAGGCCGACGTTAAATAAATGATTAAAAACAAAAAAGAAAAAAGGGAGTAGACAATAATTTAATCTGGAATATCTCTACGAAAAAATTACGAATTACCTACAGCGACTGCTTTTATAACATGCTTGGGTTAAATTCATGTGTACCTTATACTTTAACGGTGAAACGTTATTCTATTAGTAGGATTCATTAGATTAGCCTCAGAATATTTTTGCAGCTCCGAACTGAACACGTCATTCTTTCTAAAACATATAACATCTACATATTTATACACACAAACAATTTTTATGTCTGTTTTAATTAATCTATAGAATAAAATATTAAATTTAATTAAACTTACCCAGGTAAATATAAACCTAAACCTACAAAGAAATATAGTGAACCAATAAAAAATCGTGTCATAAATAAATATTCAAAGAATACTTCAATATAAAAAAGTCACATACAATGTAAATCAAAACAAAATGAAAATTGATATCACCATAAAAACATTACTCAAAATGTAAACAAAACCCAATACAATTACGTAAAACGGCTGCCACCACGATTTCGCTCAAAAATTGATTGAATATTCTATTTTATTTGTGTTTATGAGCACCACACAATAATTAAATAATTATTCAATTATAATCATAAAAGTGTCACACCTCACACCACTTATATCATAAAAAGCCATTGAGCAGTGAAGGTGAAAGAGACGACTGAGACGAGCATGCGCGATTTAACCCATTGAAATCCGATTGTTAAGCCAGTGTAGTATGAAAGAAAATTGCGATAAAACTTCTTTCAACAAAATAAGTTCCAACTTGATGTTATAATTTCTTGTATAATGATGTTATAATTTCTTTGATATTATTTTTTTGGCCGACACCACTGTATGTCCAACGGATGTCCGGAGAAAAGTTAATCGCCAAATGGACATCCAACGGATATCATTTGTGTTACACTAATGCCCAGGACGTCATATGGACTTAATATGGATATGGGTCCATGGCCGGCACATTTACTCGCTTTGTTTCCGATCGAACATGTGTAGGATATGACTGGTGCAGAGTGGGCCATTTACTCAACCCCCTGGATGCTGATCTTCGGCTTCGTATCCAAGGGGAAAAAAGATGAAATATCGCAAGCCGAGTGCATCCAAAATTGCGATGAACCCGCCCATTCCTAAATAACTTTTTTATTTCACACCTCACATTGTGGAAATTGCAGTCACTATATCATACTGGGGGATAACTTAGGTGAAAATTTCAATAAAATTGCTCAACGAAATTATGGTGCTGCATTTTTATTCTGACTAGTATATTATATCACAATATTCATTATTCACACTTGAAATACTCTTTCGTTCACCAAGCTTTGTTCATTCAAAATGTACTAAAATAAATATCCTGGAAAATAAAATACACTTCCTCTAAGTGCCCATTCCTATAAGATGCCATTATCAGCCATTTCGTCCACGATTTACTTAATGTTATCATCAATAAAATCTGAATAACTCAAGCTAGACACGAAAGTTTGTGATAAAGAAATGGAACCAACAATGCTTCGAGGACATGACCATAGATTTATCAATGTAAGGAAACTTTTTAGGATTTATAAATAGGTAAATCATTTTCGAAACATATCCTACCACAGATAATATTTAGTAATAATAGTTAAAGATTTTTACTAGCATTTTAAACTACAAAGAAATATGCAAAACATAACAAAGAGGCAGAAAGGTCTAAGGTCAAATTTTGGAATAAAGTCAAAAGTTATATCTATGATAAAAGATGACCATTATAAGTGACTCTACTGGAATCATTATTTACAAAAATACTGAATGCATTATAAAACTTCTATTAATTGAAAATTAAAGTATGGACATTCTTATTGATATTGAACTAAAACACGATGCAATAATGCAATAATAATCTTAAACGTCAGGTTTCGATGATTATCATATCTAATAAAACTAAACATATGTCAGAACATTTGACATTAAATGTTCTGACATCTGTCTAGTTGTATTAGATATGGAAGCTAGCCAATCGTTCAAGGAATATTCTGTATAGAAATTTTTTTTAAGACCCTGTGTACACTTGATTTAAAAAAAAAACTGGTACAACTCTTGTAATCGAAAATCTTAATAGTTTAGTTGTGTGCATATGTCTGTAAATAGGGCTGGCCAGGCATGTCGAGAGTAGGGTGGAGAAGAGGTGATTTACCCCGGACCTGGGTTTTTTGGAGGAGATCGGTTTTCTTTGTGTTCTTAAACTTATTAAACCTTTCTCTTTTATTTTATTCAAATGGAATTTTAAAAAATAATTAGAAAATAACTTTTTCAAAACATTTTCAAGCCTGCCATATTATTGTTTAAAAAAATAATATTTGTTACGGATAATTCTACTAATGGTTGTAATTAAAATCCTAACTGAATAATGATAATTCTATTTTTAAAATAAGAATGCAATAATACCACTTGAGATTAAAAAAAAATGTAAACAATGCAAACTGAACATAAAAATACAATAAAAAAAATAAAATAAATGAACCTCAATTACGTAATACAGAATTAACTAATATTTTGTCATTGCTCCATTAGCGTCTAAAACTGCCTGAAGTCTTGCAGGCATGGACAAAATCAGATTTCTTGCAAAGTCAACTTCTTGCGATAAGTTCTCCCAAGCGTCTTCAATTATCCCTTCCAATTCTTGGGCATTATTTGGATGGTTATTTAATTTTCTTATATGTTTCACCATTAGCCCCCATACATTTTCAATTGGATTTAAATCCGAACTATTAGATGGCCACGGTAGCAACTCTATGTTTTTATTAAAAAACCATTGCCTGACACGATGGGCCATATGTATGGAGCAGTTGTCTTGTTGGAAAATAAAATTATTTTCCGGAGACACCTCTATTACTGACGGCAACCTAATATTGTCTAATATTTCAATATATTTAATGGAATTGAGATGACCACCACTGTTCCAACACACATCTAACCCATTTAGGCTCATCCAAGCCCAGACATTGACTGAAAGCCTTCCTGATATTTGTGGATCGAAAGTATATTTTTCGTCGTATCTAGTGGAAGGAGGCCTATATACGCGAACATGTCCATCGTTACAGGATTTAAAAAACCTTTTCATCAGAAAAGACAACTTGTCCCCAGAAGTTTTCATCATTGATTATATAGTTGAGTGCAAAAATAATCCTACCCTGCTTCTGTTCTTCTGAAAATTTGTATTTTTTAGCCGCTGAACAACTCTTCAAGTCACTTTGTAGTTTTATTCTTCTGCAAGCAGTAGATACCGAAGCAGGGAAATTTGTCTCTGAAATTGCATTTACTGCAGTCTGAAAAGGGTTTTCTATTAGGTAATTTATAAGATTTTCATCTTCTTGATTATTGCTCTTTCTGGGCCTACTGGAACCAACTTTACGGGATACCGTTTGGTTGGTTTCCCATTGTTTTTTAACACTCATTATCGTGGTTTTACTCACATTGTATTCAGCAGCAAGTCTTCTTATGGACCAGCCATCTTCAATTTTAGAAACAATTCGAAATTTTTGAATATCTGTTAGATGTCGAACCATTTTTAATAATGACGCCACTGATTAACGTCAAAGTGACATTTGTAAGATTATTAATATCAATCAAAGAACGAATGATTTACATAGGTAAAAGAAAGTGTACCAGTATTTATTGAAATCAACAGTACTTTTCAAGACATTCTTTCATAAATTAGACCAAAGTTGCTACTTATAATAAATTCTAAAATTTCTTGAATACCTATGTCAATATTTTTTCCAGTTTTGTTACATTTTAATTATATCTAAAAACCATCAGTAATGGAGAACCCTGTATATTCTATTTCTATAGCAGGTGACATTATGTTTACCTGTTATATTTCAAACATATATTTGCAATTCTCTTATACAAACAAGTTATTGTACAATTTAATGATGAATTTCTAATAAAGCTATTGAAGCAAATCTTTCAACTGTTCTTGTTTCTTGTATATGCCTATAAATAAGATGCGTAGGTAAAGAACACCTAAAAAAATGTTTGCTCTATTGTCAATAAGGAAAAACGCAGAAGTGATTTACGTCAACACAATACTTCAAAAAGGAACTTCACCGCTAAGGGATAAATTATTTTCAATGGTTCTAACAAATATATGAAAGTAATCTCACTGATGTGTTTCTTTGAAGTGTTCGTGTATAATAGACATGTTTTCCCAGTTACTACTAAAAATACTGATCACTTTAAGCAATGGAGGTTACAGGGAAACGTATTATTCCGTAATTATTAAACATTTGTGTTTTCATTAAAACATTTAAATTTTACCATATTTAAGGTGTAGATAAAAATATGATTACATATTATTCTTACATATATATATATATATATATATATATATATATATATATATATATATATATATATATATATATATATATATATATATATATATATATATATATATATATATATATATATATATATATATATATATATATATATATATATATATATATATATATATATATATATATATATATATATATATATATATATTATTATATATATATATATATATATATATATATATATATATATATATATATATATATATATATATATATATATATATATACATATATATGAAAAAGTTTAATTGGGGTGCATACTTTGTATATATGCATAAAGGATAAAAATAGCAAAGGCATGTATGCGACAGAAGAAGACTGTGTATCACTGTTGTCTTTTTCTGCGTTATTGTGTTGATGAAGTAACGAGGGCACTTCACCGTCTCATCGTGTCCCTTCCACATGTGGTCGGTACGCCTCCAGTCCTCCAGTCATCACGTCCCTTCCACATCTGATCCCTTCCCTTTCTATACTAAGTTTATTATACATAGAACTAACAAAAGTATTACCAGATGCCTGGTATTTACCAAAATCTACAATTTGGAATTTTAACTGGTAGGTAGTTGTTAATGAAGCCTCTAATAATAGCATAATCTATGATAATTTTTTGGGAACGTCACTTTTTTTATAAAATTATTTGCACCTTCTATAATTTATATATATTAGTTGGAAAACTTTGCAGTTGTGTTATTTCAAAAATCCAATGTTACGTGATTGTTTACATATTTACAATAACATGTTCGATTTAATAAACCCAATAACTTTAGTGCGTTGAAGAAAGTAATGGGAAAGTCCAACAGAAAATCTGGTATTTGATTTCAACTATTTGGCTTTACGCTAATAAAATGTCAATGTTTCCTGACACCTTCTTTGGGTATTAAGTTACTGGCATATAAATTATTTTAAAAATTTAAATATACCTCCGTGCCAAATAGATGTCAGAGTTTCATTTATTTTGAAAAAACGTTTTTGTTGTTCCAAAACATGTTTCACACTTAAAAAATATTTGTATGAAAATGTAACTCAAATATCAAATATTTTAAAAGTATCGGAATATTTTCTGATTCCATTCTCAAAACCAAAAGAAAATTTCTTCGATAGAAGATTGTTTCTACTTACCTCGTCATTAAGGATTGTTAGCCAGTTCTACAGAATAATTAGATACACATTTATATCATCGTTTAAAAATAACAGCAGATTATATATGTCCTTCTTGTATTATTATTTTCTTTATCCAAAATTTTTGCAAATAATTTTGTTCATAATTTATTTTAAATGCTTTTGTAGTTACACGTTTTGGTTCCTTCAGTTATTTGGTACGGTATAAAAGCCTATACTTTATTTTTAGATTGTAATTTTGAATATTAGATTTTGGAAATTTGGCAAGTTAATGTTAACTGATTTTGAAATTATGTTTTACTGCCTACTACGTACTGAACTTCTAAAACTATTGCGTCTTGAAAAATTTTATATGGTATACACTTTATTTGAAATATTCAGTCGAGGAAATCCTAGTGAAGGTTTACATACTCCACTGTAACTGGTTTTTGTCAAACTAGCTCGAGCAAATTACTTTGGGTCCTGGCTGCATGCGCTGTTGTATTTTAAGTTAAGTGTTAAAAATTGTTTATTTGGAAGATCATTTGATATTTTTATATTTGTATTTTATAGTTTATAATTAAATATATTTTACCTTACAGCTACCCTAGTGGGTTTCTATATATTTTTTTTGCTTAGTTTTAATTCTTAATTTTTGTAAAATTTTTTCTATCAGTTTATTTTTCTTACATCTCTAAATTTGTTAGTATTTTATTAGTTTTTGAACCCTAGACAACTTTTCATATTTACCATGTTGTAAGAATTTTTGTAGTTTTTGCCTAATTAATATTTCATTAATAAATTGTAATTTATGTTTGATTTTCTTGGCAATTTATTTATTTTGCACACATCAAGAAGCATGTGTAAGACCTTTGGTACCACTTTAGAATAATATATCTTATACTAGTAGTAGTAGTAGTAGTAGCTACTATTTTACTAGGCAAGTAGGCCACAATCGCCTTTCCTCGTTTAGCTGCTCCCCACTCCTCCTCCAACTCCCACCCTCTCCTTCCTTGGCTCTTGCCTTTCTTTCCCTGTCTCTTCTTGGTTATACTATTATACTAACTACCATTTAAGATCGTAATACCTTGAACAATCTAATCAAAATTTAGACAAACAATGCTAAAATTTTTATTTTGGCCGGCACATGATTTCGACCAAATTGAAAGATGATTAATATTTGCATCTGTTTCATTGAGCAAATGGCAAACAAACAATTTGCTATTTCACAGCTTCCTCTAATTGCCATATCGTCATCCAATTAAAAAAGGTATGTTTCTCTCAGAAGTTAAACTGTGCACACTGAATTTATATAGTCACATTTTGCCTCGAATAAAAAGCCTTTGAAGTTGAGTTTCGGAAGTGACTTTTTTTGTGTAAATCCAAAGTTATACCGTGTTTAAAATGCCAAATGCGGCCAAATGTTAACAAAGGACGATTGAAAATGCGAGATGGACGTAACAGTAATGGTGGGGTTACGAAGTGTGAGTAGGTAGCTGGTGGGGCACATACTGAGCCTGTCCTTTTGTTCGCTGGAAGTTTCTCATTCTATCTCATTTCATCCTAGTTCTCAGCCACCGTTTATGTTTTTTCTAACTCGCCACATTTGGCATTTATACACGGTATAACACATATTTATATCAGCAAAAAGTTTTTTTCTATCTCCAGATGAAGTCTCAAAACCTGCTTTGTAATTTTTCATACGCTCATCAGTTTTTTATCCAGAATCGAACTACACGTATCATTTTCATCGGACGCCCAAAAGAAAGATTGAATTTCGTAGAAAAAAATTAACATAATATGTGGAAAGTTTAACATAAAGTTGTAAAGATTATTGTCGTCACATTATTGAATGAACATTTTCTAACTTTGATTATATTGAGATAAAGTATACGAAATATTTTATGGTGACCATTATTCGTGAATAGTATGATTCTTCGGCTAAAAATGTTTTTGTTCTTAGTCCTTAGTTAATGTGGCCTATTCGAGTGGTGCTTTCTATTTTATCAGGTAAAGTAGTAGATTGTCCATTTTTTAGCTTCTTTTAATGACGTCAACTCTTTTTCTGCTAAATTGAGGTAATGAACAAAATGCATCTCTGCATACAAAAATTGTTTGTCTGTCGTAAGTAATTGAATACGTGAAAAAATATTGGTCGTTAAGATCTATGATGTAGAGGTGTTATAGCAGTACTGTTAAATAAGAGAATTTTTGGAGTCTATGTCCAAATAATAAAAAAAGTTCATAATAGCATTTCTGACTTCCAAATTAAATTTTTCACATTTCAATCTCCTTTTTCCTTGCACAACAATCCCTGTTCTACTTTCTTTTTCGGCGTATATTTTCCATATATCTGTTTCTTGCATTTGCTGATCTTTTTGCCATTGGTTCCGATTTCGTAGTCGTTTTCTATAAACATTTCTTTATCAAAAATTTTCTTTTTTTTTGACGTTGCATTTTTCCTAAAAATGTGGTGTCGTTGTTGTCATCTAAATCTAATTAATTTTCGGTCGTGACGGGTAATTTATTTTCAAAGTAATCATCTATTTGTGTCTGGTGACATTTGAGGGAACAAATTCACTACCAGAGGGCACATTTTCATTATTAGACATATTTTCTGACATTTGTTTTACCAGAACTCATATTCATACAAGAGAATCAAAGAAGAGGCCATTCAGATTTAAATTTGATTTTAAAAGCAAAGTTAATGATCGATTCATTGACACTAGGCATACGGTATGTACCCCAAAAACAGAAATACCCTCTCTATTGTTTCTGGGAGAATTTATTATTAACACTACAGTAGCGTTAAACTTTCCAACCCACTTCAAAATGATGTTCCTTGATATCGAGCAACTTGAAAATGCAATCTAAATCTTCTATACACCTGAATAACATATTTATGCACTGGCCGATTATTCGACATGCAGGTTTGGAGGACATAGATATGAGTAACTACAAAGATAGCCGCTTCCCAGAATGCTAATTTTTCCGTCACAGCCTGTCGCCGTTACAAGTGGAGGGAGGTTCAAATTCTTCATATTCTACGAGACCACTCTGTATAAGATTAGTTTTAATCATTTCCATATGATGCCAACTTGGTAGGCGAGACGCGCGTAGGTTATGACTGTTGAAACAAAATTTTTTAAAGCTTTACTATGAGATTATGCGTTGATTTTTAAAATTGCTTTCCTATTTTCATTTTCCAATATTAGCGGTAAAATTTACACAATTTTTTTTAATTGTAAGATAAAATTATAGCAACTGTCTTAGAGTTAAAATACATCCGGAGTTTGATATGTGTTCCTTGTATTTATAGCAGCATAAGAGGTACTTTCAATAATCGTCTTCTATTTTATTCGTGTATATGTATGAGAATACGAAAAACAGAATAAATAAATTTTACTTTTCGAACACAAGAGATCGAAGGGTATGTAATTTTTCAAACTGTAAAAGAAATTGGTTGAAATAAATAAGAAAATTTGTCATTGAAACGACGCAGCAATTTGTCCAATGTAGAAACATCGCATCATTTAAGTTGCCCATATTTTATGTCATTTTATTTATACTCATAATAAAATTAAAAACAAAATTATGAGAATATAATTTATTAAATGTTTATAAAATGGGATAATACATTTTTGTAAAATGTTTCTCATTTACAAAGAATGTTTTTTGATTTTTTAAGAGTATTTGTCTCAATAAATCACAATTTGCATTGTAAGTGGTAGAAAGTTCAAAAGCTTTTTCCAAACGACAGTAACACACTTATATAATTCTGTCGTTGGATTTTGGAAGGAGGAGTTATTTGTTAACAATATTACATTATCATGAGCTACGAAGCACATTTTCAACTTGATGGCAAGAGAAATAAGCAGAATTTGCGTTATTGGTAGGGATTTAAAAAACCGCAAGTTATAATCGAACAAGAGCTGCATTTTCAAAAGGTAACTGTTTGTGCGGTATCTGCTCAGCTGGATTCTTAGGCCCACATTTTTTGGATCAAATGGGAAATGCAGTAAGCGTTAACAGTGAACGTCATGTGGAAATGTTGCAAACGTTTTTAGTGGATACCATCAGTCAATTTCAGTTACCACTATATGTTACATGGTATCAATAAAACGGTGTAAGGCCTCATGTAACACCGTGGCCTGCGTGCTCTTCTGATTTGTCGGCTCCCAATTTGTGGGAGTATGTTAAATTGAAAGTATACCAGAACCGACCTGAAACGCTGGAATACTTGAAAAATAATATAAGGCATGTTATTCCTGAGATTTTGGCTGAAATGTGTGGAAATGCAATGAGCTCATTATTGTATTGTGAGCATCAATCGCAGTGGAGGCCGTCTGACGGAAGAAATTTTTAAAGTTTAGAGTTCAATATCAATAAGAATAAAAATTGATTGTTCATACATTAATTTTCAATAAATAAGTTTTATGGTGGATTCCTCATTGTGTAAATAACGAAACGGAATTTATAATTTGACAACCTTTATATTACAATATTTTTTAATAAACAACCTAAATAACAACTAATTGGTTGTTACATTCCAATATCTCACAAATCTATACCTTGCAAATCTCGCTCATTATTTGTTATATATATAAAGCTATAGGCAACCAATAACACCAGGTATTGTGCTGTGCAATGCGCTATTGTCACCTCCTTTACGGTGTTGTATTTTGTCGTTCGTTTGTGGAATACACCGGCTAGAATATCGTAAGACTAATGTCATCCGATAGGGATATCAGAAAATTGTTCTGAAATTTAATTTCCCTTGTTTTGGACGCAGTGTAGAATGGTTAGAGTTGTTTTGGAAGGGAATTTTAACTAGAAACAGGATATAATTGTGATCTTTGGTAAGGCTTCACTTAAACATTTTATTTTTCATGAGATAGCACTTTTGTTTCTTTATTTTCTAAGCTTATTTGTAATAAACTCCTAATCTTAATGCCACAGTATAGATATTGTTTTGAGGAATGTTGTGTTCTGGCACATAGGAAATAAGAAGTGAGGTTATGACTGGGGCTGTCAAAAATATTCCGTGGGACAGTGGCGTATGCAAAATTGACTAATACGAGAAACAATAAACTGTTACAATTTATAACAATGTATGTAAAACTTACCCTCTTAACTAGCTTGATGAACTAGCTTGCTTATCACAAACTGGAGAAGATGTGTAGCCATTTTGCAGCATCAGATATGTTTCTGTGGTTGTCTCAATGAGTGATGCTGCTTTGGTGGAAATATATTCTTGTATTTTGAAAACGACCGTTCGATATCTACTGATGTAATACACGCATACGTAAAATAACCTTTGAACGCATTTAACGGATCTGGAGCTACACCATCACATATTTGTCTTAATTTGGTAAAACTGGTGTCTTTATTTAACACACTTGCGAACTTTTCTTTAACGCGCTCATTTGTTGGGTCACCTACAGCATGTAGCAGCAGATTTACTTCGTCCACTATTTGCAGTGACTCCGCTAACGACAACGCATTGTTTTTTAATTTTTTTATACTTTCATGTAATGGTTCATAGTTCTTCGCAATGTTTTTTAAAGCCGTTTCAACGGAAATATCTTTGAATTTTGTCTGGCTTTCCTTAATAGATGCAACCTCATCTGGATTGAATTGTAGTATCACAGCTTTTATTTGTTAGAAATATTCAGCATAATAAAAAGCTGCCTTCAACCATGTTCCCCCCCATGTAAGAATCGGCTGTGGTGGTTCAGGAATACCGGGACACTTGCTATGAAATGCACGGAGACGTTTAGGAGATTTAAGAAACACTTTTTTTGTACTTGCTATTAATGCATTCACCTCTGGAAAACCTTTTCAAATAGTTTCTGCCACAAGATGTAAAGCATGTACTTTACACGTAACATGTATAAACGTACAACCTTGTTCTTGCAAAGAACGGCCTACCGAACGCATTGTCACGGCGCTATCAGTCACAAACATCAACACTTGACTTTTTGACAGTTTAAATTTTTCTAACGTCTCCAGCACCACCCTGGTAATTGTTTCGCTAGTACACTGACTTAGTCTTTTGCTAGCTAGTAACAGTGGAACTGTCGGTTTAAGAGGGTCCAGTACTCCTACTATAACATTTAAAATAGAATTTCTTTTTACAATCTGTTGTCTCATTAACAGATAACCACAGCCGTGTATTTTTTTATTCACATTTCATCCTATTTACCATGTCTACGTGTACAGTTGGTAGATAGTTACATAACGTTGTGCGACTTGGTAATTTCACCTGGGCATTGCATTTATTCCAGAACTCTCGAAATGATTGTTTATCGAGTATGTGCAGCGAAACGTCATAGGCAATCAGCATTAATAGTAAATCAAACATAAACTGTGTTGCCGAGGGCACGCCATTTTTTTTATTTTTGTGGTGTACACTATTTACGTGAAGTCCACAATCACGCTTATCCCAGCACAACAAATCTTTCTCGCACACTTTACAAATTATTTTAGCACCATCATAGAATTAATCCGGGAATTCACCATGAATTTATTCACTTTGTCAGCAAATGGCCGTTTTCTACCCCTGTGTATATTTGCCATGCTTTATTACTAAATTAATAGCAATAATACAGTACAACAAATAAATTAAAAACAAAAAAAATAATATGCAATACGCCCAAGTGACTTAACGTGTACACAACTCGAAAACTAATAATAGACTGGACTGGAGAAAAAGTTTCGCGGTCAAGTTGAATGCCGGCGACAGTAAGTACATCTGTACTCTACGACCATGATACACAGAAACGATTTGCAGCTTTAGTTATGACTTTGGTGGTTCTACTGGAGAAATTCGAAGACACCTGTACCCTCTGTGTTTAAGGGTACACGCCTGGGGCGAAGTCTGCATCGTTCTACACGCCAGAGTCGAAGTTTGTATTATTCTGCGAGTCTGGGTGAGAGGTCTGTATTGTTCTGCACGTTGTTAGCACGGTGGTTTGTCGTTATTTTGCAAACGTAAGACTGAAAAGTCTACATACCTACGTGAGCACCGAGTGAAGTCCAGGTAAAAGGGGACGCGAAAGAGTTTTGAGGAGTACCTACCTTTAAGTGCCGCTGGTAGTTGGTAACTCTGTATGTATATTGTTTTGATTCTCATGATGAGGAATTCTCAACTGCATTTTATTTGGTTTAAATTTAACAACGATACACTGTAAGCTTTCAGTGTGACCACATTCAGGGTGTCAAGATCATGTCTTGATCTCTGTTATACATTATGTGAATAAGAGTTGTAGTAAATACTATAATTAGCATTTGAGGCACCGTATCATAAGGTAATGTAAATAATTTTTATGTGTTATTTTTTTTTATGATATTTGTAGGAATATAGCCTGTTTCATAGTTTTTGAATTTGATATTTTATTTTACAACACCACCTTATAACGAGAACGAATAATTCATGGTACGTTAAAGTTTGAGTAGAGTAATTAATTAATGACTTTTAAATTTGGATAAACTGGGTGTAAACGCCCTGAGATCTAAACTAATTTTATTATGTCGTGACACGCATTAACTTATCCGGGCTAACTAGTATCTCGACTTGCTACATCCCCACGCCCAGTAGTTTTGTGATCATATACCGTACCCTACAAAGTAGGAGTACGAGGATAAAAAGGGTAGCAATAGCCCCCAACTAAATGAACTAAATTAAAATTTTTTGTTTAAAATATTCTTTATTTGGTGTATTAAATAGAAAGTAATAGTTCCGTTCTTTGGTGGTTTGCCTGTAAAGTATCGAACTACAGCGGCACTGGTGTATAAGGTAGTATTGGTTGATTGACGTAATTTAATAGACTCGCTTCGCTTATTAAGGAGGGGGTGAAGAGGTCACCTTCTTGTGTCGTTAATATAGTAAAAGGTAGGTGGGTTTATTATGAGAATAGTTTTTTTAAAGTTAAAATATTTTGCGTACCGACGTCAAGCGTCGTTTTACTGATTTCACTGGTTTTGATCATTTTACACATTAATGAGTACTTTTTAACTGTTGTTGAATTATTTTGAATAAAGTCGCCTACCGACGTCAAGCGTCGCGCGTGTCGTTTTGCTATTTTCACTGTTTTGATCATTTTACACATCAATGAGTACTTTTTAACTGATTATATTTTGCGTACCGACGTCAAGCATTGTTTTGGTTATTTCATTGTTTTTGGACATTTTATATATTAATGAGTACTTGTTAACTGTTGTTAAAATATTTTATGCACCGACACCTACCGACGCCAAGCATCGTGTTGTTAATATCACTGTTTTGATCATTTTACATATTTAGCGAGTACTTTTTTAACTATTGGTAAGGTATTTTGTTTTCAGACGCCTATCGTTTTCCTGGATGCCAGGCGAAATAAAATTAAATGTGAATCGGTTAGTCAAGAAAGAGCTTAGTTATGAGTTACTTGTACGAGGGTTAGATGAAAGGGAAAATCTCACAGTAGTAAAAATGCATGCTGTTTTTCGTAATGCCCTTCATTTGGAGAAAACTTCGCTCGCCATTAAAAGTTCGTCATACACGGAGGCATTAACCGCTAATCTTGTCACTGTCAACTCTCTTATCGATGAGTTTTGTGGAAACGAAAATGACAATAAATATAAGCGGATAATGTCGTAAATAGCACATGAATTGGGTGGTGTTAACCGTTCTAGTCCATCGAACGAGGCCGAGAAAGAAACTAAGAGAGCGATTCCATTTAAACTTTTGTTAGCGGTGATAGACTTCAAGAAAATACTAAGAAAGGCCGTAAAACCGGGGATTCCATTGGTTTTGACTTGTCTGTATTGCGTCAGACTGTAGATCAACCCAGTGCACATAGCTCTGCTGTGGAGGCTGAGTACAGCTCTAGTAATGAGGAGCAGGTAGTAAAGCTGAAACCAGTGCCAGTTAGAGACTGGGGGTTAAAGTTTACTGGCCGACCAGGCAACCTGTCGTTTACAACATTTCTAGAACGTGTTGAGGAAAAACGTAGATCGCGTGGTATTTCACGAGCAATGCTTTTTACTGATGCTGTGGATCTTTTTGATAAAGAAGCCTATAATTGGTATAATCTGGTCAAGAATTGAGCTACAGATTAAGAATTTCTAACTGAACTAATGAGGGAAAGTTCCTGCCGGTAAATTTTGAGAGATTTATTTGAGGAAATCAAGCGCCGTACCCAGGGTAGTCAAAAAAGCATTGTGTTGTATATACAACCCAATGTATTTTTGACCACCCAGCCAGTATGAAAGGGAGATTCAATAAGATGCACACTCCTGTAGCTGAGGAAACGTAATTACAAATTATTTCGCCCGTCATTAACTAATCGGGCTAAGCAGTATTTCAACTTACTACATCCTTACGCCCAGTTATTTATAATCACATACCCTACCTTCCAAGGAAGGGTACGAGGATAAAAGGTCAAAAAAATCCTTGCATCTTGCGTCGCGTGATATGTGCAAAAAATTATTCCTGATGTACCAAAATTGATCAAAATACATTTATCATCATCATCATCATACATATACAGGGTGGGACAATAGTGCGTCTGACTTCGATATCTCGAGTTCTGCGATAACTAGAAATTAGAAAAAAAAAACAATAAATTAGATAAAAAAGTCTATAACCGGAAATATTTTCGAATATACAGGGCGAGCCAAGACGAACTTACAAGAAAGTGCCTTTTTTTGAATGAAATGCTTTCTAGATTCTGTTTATTCCTATATTATTTACTCTCAGCCACTTGGATGTAATGAATTTTTATGTTGAAATAATGCCATCTGCAGAGTATATTGAAAAAAATCATCAGTCACAATTGTGGATTTTAAGAAAAACTTATGTGATTACTAGTTATGAGACATCTAATTGACGTTTTTGAATCATTTTTATTTCCTAAAAATGTACAGGGTGACCAAAAATTATTTTTCGATTAAGAACTTTAAATTGAATTTTCTCAATTTTTTCAAATGGAACACCCTAAACATTTTTCAACAATTTGATGTAGTAATGAATAACGGACATTTTTTTGTAAGTACTTCCCTATGGTTAATTGCAACCATTTTCGTTTTATTAAGCAATAAGTATAAAATTCAAGAATAAACTTAAAAAATAGAGGTTTCTTCAAATAATTCATAAGAAAAAAATTACAATAAGTGATCCACATGTTGCCTGTTTTGAATGACACACGTCATATAATTATATAATAATATAGGAATGAATAGAGTCTAGAAAGTGGCTCCAAAAATGTAATGATGCATTTTATTTAAAAAAGGCACTTGATGCTGTTATTTCGTCTTGGCTCGCCTTATACGAAAATAATTTCCGGTTATAAACTTTTTTATCTAGTTTTCTTGTATTTTTTTTTAATTTCCAGCTATCGTAGAACTCGAGATATCGAAGTTCGATGCAAGCTATCGTAGAAATCAAGATATCGAAGTCCGATGCACTATTGCCCCACCCTGTATGATAGTTTTTATTTTATATAAATATAATCATAATTTTTATTGCTACTAATTCAAACAAGTGAATATCAGCATTATTAAAGGTATAGTTAACATTATATAAAAAATATCGTATAATGTGAAATTACACAAATACATTTGTTTATTTCTTTGATTATTACAGATCTCCCAGGCAGAGGGGAAGGGAAATTTATATAAATTATATATTACCCCATAGATGCAGAGCATACACAATACATAAATGCACATGTTAATCATACTACATTTAAATATTCATTGAAAGAGTAGTAACACTGGTTTAAGAAATAGATTTTTGTTTTGTTTTTGAATTGATTTACGTTTGTTATACTCTTTATTTCGGGAGAAACATTTTTGAATAGTACTTGTATTATGCGGCGGTATTCGTAGATCGTTGCAATCTCTAGTGGACATATTATAGATTTCATTATTTTGTGTAAATAAATGCATGTTATATGAAAATCCACCCCTTATATTAACATATTACAGGTCTTGCTTTACCTCAGATACAGTTTTTGCTTTACCGTAGTTTATGTTAGTTGCTTTCGTTGTACTTAATTACTGTAAATATTAAATGAAGTTGTGTTTTTTTTAAAGTATTTTCTGAAGACGTTCCCGTAACAAATTTGCAAATCTAATACCACAACAAAAAGAGCGAGTTTATTTACCAAATTCATTAGTTAAAATAAACTAAAATGGGGAATTCATCACTAATTTTTAATGCAAACACAATTACAAAATTAATTGATTTTTCAAAATTACAATTTTAAGCAATTTCAAATTTACAACCAATTTTAAATTTTAATAAACAATATTTTCAAAATCAACTATTAACCCATATGATAGAAAAATTCAAATTAAAAAATCTTTTACGGCTTAAACATTTAAACGTGGAAGAAAATGAATTAATCACAGATGTTTGTTTAAAATGTTCTGACATTTTATATAGAAAGCGTTTGCAAATGAAATAAAACATACAACAAACACAGGCAAAGCAAAACCTATTTATACAAAATCATATGGATATCCTCATGTACATAAACAATAAATAAAAAACCAAACAGCAGACATGCTTAATTAAGGAGTTATTCAACATGTGGTTTCACCATAGTCGTCCCCAGTGTGGGTAGTGCTTAAAAAATTGGATACATTGGGAATACAAAAATGGTGTGTTGTTATTGATTACAGAACAGTAAATGAAGTAACTATAGATGATAAATATCCTTTACGAGTATGAGATTTATAAGCTTAGGACATATACACTTCGGATTTAGCTTCAGGTTTTCATCAAATAGAAGTAGATCCAAAAAAACAAACAAAAAACTGCTTGTCGGTAGAATACGGTTATTACGAATTTTTAAGAATGCAATGCCGGTTGGATTAAAAAATTCTCCTTCGACTTTTCAAAGAGTAATGGATCATATATTGGCAAGAATTCAAAATGAACGATGTTTGTTATGCATGGATGATATTATAGTTAATTCGGCGACTATTCATCTTTTTTTGGCCTAACAGTGTTTTAGTCACGCGACTATTCATGCACATGTTTCTTTGACTATTAGAGACTAAAACAAGCAAATTTAAAACTACAACCTGATAAATGCGAATTTTTAAGAAAATAAGTAATTTATCTCCGATATGTTATTACAAAAGATGGTGTGAAACCCAATCCACAAAAAATGCATAAAAAATTTTCCGCAACCAAAAAATCAAAAAAGATTTATATTTTTAGGTTTAGCTGGTTGTTACAGACGATATTTCTAATTTTGCTAAAATGTTAAAATCACTTACAAAATTATTACAAAAAAAATTATTCCATTTAACTTTGATAAAGAATGTGGAAAATCGTTCAATGAACTTAAGGAAGCACTAATGACTTCTCCAATTTTAATTTTCCCAAATTTTGACGAGCCATTCTTACTAACAACAGATGCTAGCGCATTCGCTATTGGCGCTGTACTCTCACAAGGACTCATAGGTAAAGATCTATCTATAGCACATGCATCAAGAATCTTATACCCAGCAGAATCACGTTATTCAACTATATAAAGAGAATTATTAAGTTTAGTTAAAAATCAAGATCAAATAAATGAATCAAAAACATGTCACGTTGAAAACAATTTGAATTTACCCATATTAGAAATTCTTTCATTTATTTTAGCGGAACTAAAACTATTTATTTGTCAGAACATGGTAGAAATTTTAGATGACGATCAAAGACCAATAATTTTAGATCAACATCACACAGAAAAAGGCCATTTGCACCGTGGAATTAATGAAACAATATGACAAGTAAAAAGAAAAATACAATTGGCCCGGTATAAATAAAGATGTAGAAAATATCATAAAAAAATGTGAAAATTGTTAAAAAATAAAAATATGTCGTAAAAACCTTGACAGCCCTTTAATCATAACTGAAACTCCAAAAACTCCTTTTGAAAGAATTAATGTTGATGTTCTTGAGATACCAACGAAACATTACATTTTAACAATTAGAGACAAATTAACTTAAAGAGACTTAAATAATAGAATAACTTGTTACTATAAATTAACTCGCACAAGAAGCAATTTGCAAAAAGAAAAAATCAAAAATACGTTTTGATAAACACATTTCAGAAAGTACCCAGGACTATAAAGTAGGTGATAAAGTTTACGTGAAAGAAAGCCAAATTAAGGACAAACTTCAAAACTAATTGTATGGCCCTTATGAAATAAAAGAAATATTTAAAAACTCTGCTATGCTTGGCAATCCAAAAACAAACCGTAATAATAAAATAAATTTTGATAGAATGAAAACTTATTTTGAACATTAAACAAATTATAAATTATAAAAAATTAATTGTAAACCAACTTAAAGAAATGATTTATTTTCAGGCTTAATTTAATCATCATAATTACTCCAATCGAAATGGCGCAGTACCAAGCCAGTACATGCTTAAAAATATAAACAATACCATTGGGATTTATTATCACGAAGAGGAATATTTAAAAGTATCAAATGACAAATGGGCCTTATTAGTTTATGGAGATATGTTTACTATACGGAAAAACCTTGATCATAATGATGATATTTTGAAAAGTTTAATTGCCACAGTTAACGTTAAAACAAATATACGCACACAATTATTTTATTCTGAAGCATATTAATTTATTTGAGCAATTATCAAACTCATTACAATTAAAATATGAAGAAATTATCGCGGACACAAAACGTGGAATTTTAAATGGTATTGGAACAATTTGGAAGAAAATAACCGGAAATTTAGACACTTCAGATGGCGAATTTTATACAAAGTGTATCAACAGATTATTAAATGATGAATGTCAAATGAAAAATGTACGTAAGGTCAACATGATTTATGTTGTGGTACCACCCAAAAAAGTAAGTAAAAACTTTTATTGAGTTATAAACAGGCGAGATTATGGATCACCAACTCAAAATATTACAATATAAAAGACACTGTATATGGAAAAAATAATAATTTTTTAATGAATCAAGAGAGACTTGTTGCTTTATGAATCCGCACAAATAATTGCAGAATTTATTTTTGTAATCAGACCATCTATATGGATTTGCCAATTCAAGGTATTTTATAACATGATGCCCAGGAACTTTGTTGTCTTTGAATTTGGAATGAATTTGCCATTTCATATTACATATAAGGATTCAGTTTTGTTGAAATTTTATTAAAGATTATAAGATTAGTTTTTTCGGAATTTAAATAAACAGTATTATTTTTTGACCAGCTATTCATTTTTTCTGTTGTATTGTTGCACTTTATAGCTAATTCCTCAAAAGTTTTACTATTTTCTACCGCTGCGCGACGTGCTGTCATCTGCAAATTGATAAAATGATAAATGCTCAATAAAATGAGGCACAATTCACATATAAAAAGAAAAGTAGAGGAGCAAGTATAGAGCTTTGTGGTATTCCTTGTGATACTATTACTTTATCTGAAAAACTATATATTAAAGTATGATTAGAAATTGCTTTTACTGATACCTGTTGAGTTCTGTTGCTCGAATAAGAACGGAGAAGATGAAGACTAGCTCCTCTTATCCCATAATTTTCTAATTTCAACATCAGCAAACTGTGATGTATTGAGTCAAATGCTCTTGAAAAATCAAAAAAATATTCTTTGTAAATAAGTAATATTTTACAAAAAATGTTTTATCCCATTTTATAAACATTTAATAAATTACATTCTCATACCTTTATGTTTTTAATTTTATTATGAGCATAAATAAAATGACAAAATATAGACAACTTAAATAACGCGACTTTTCTGCATTGGACAAATTGCTGCTTTGTTTCAATGTCAATTTCCTTTAATTCAACCAGCTTCTCTCATAGTTTGAAAAATTATATACCCTTCGATCTCTTGTGTTTGAAAGGCAAAATTTATTTGTTCTGTTTTTCGTATTTTCATACATATACACGAATAAAATAGGAGAAAACGATTACCAAAAGTACCTCTTATAGTACTGTAAATACAAGAGACACACACAAGTATTCAAAATCTTTCCTACCCCGATTTTATTATTATTGTCAATATATTTTTTATATGGACGCTCTAAGTGTTTTTACCGATTTTCGCAATTGGCTGCAGTAATTTATCTATTGGTAATTCTTTGAACTTTGTTTACAATTCTTTAATTTTTTTTAATTTTTAGAGATCCTACTTGTTTTCTATACTTTTTATAAAGTTCTAAAAATATTAAAGTATTTGCGTGATTCCATTTAAAACGAATCTCAGAAGTGGAATCATCCACAATATTCTGAGAGCAAGTGCTGGGACCAGGCAAAATAAGAAATTCGATTAATTTTGAAAAATGATAATTTATTAACTTCAATGGTTTTATCGATGTTGTTATTACTACTTTACCTTTATCAGACATGACGTAGGCTGGTAAGAGTCAATATCAACAATATGAATATACTAATTCATATAATATACATAATATTAACCATTAACCTATAAAATTAGCTGTCATCTCTGGACACTGAAAAACGTTTAAAGCGCTCTCTGTCACATGATTCAATTCAAACACGTTCGTTATTCGTTTGCAGAAACAGAAAAATCCTAAATAGACTCTTAATTGCACACACGCTGACAAAAACTCAGAATTTGTCCTAAATATATTCCGAACTAGTTGTAGATTTCAACCCGAATAAAGCTATTGTTCGCCCACTAAAAGACGGGCGGTCTAAAGAATGCGTGTTACAGTATGACGACTGTTTGGAACCGCTTGCTTTATAGTAGTACGAGACTATATGACTTTTCCTTTCTGCAGTTCCCGCACTTGTGCTATTTTCCTGTGCCAAAAATACTGTTATTGGAAAACGATATTTTTTTCGTCTATGCTATCTAATAAATTAAATATCATGTAAAGTAAGATTCAAAATATGCCACAATTTGTTAAAAAGTCATGCCGACTTAATTTTTATTGCTTTAGTGGCACTTCGGCAGAACAACATATTGCACACGTGGAAGCAGTGCTTCTCATTGGTAGCACATATGCGATAATTGGTCAGTGCTTCGGTAGGTTGACCCGTCTTCTGTGCGTGGTCTCTGCATTCAGTTTATTGTAATGAACCAGCCACGCTCACCTTTAGTTGGCGGCGCTTTCACAGAAACAGTCAATGGTACCGAAATGTTATAAAATAAATCAATTTTACGTTATTTTATACTACTCTAAAAGCATTGGTGATGACAAATTAGATTTGTACTAACCTTGTTATTCTCTTACATGTAGAAATATTGTGAATCTGTAAACGAATTTAATGTTCATTTCAAAACAAGAATAATAACTATATGAGATTTACTGACAATATTGCGTCGTATACATACACATAAAATAATTTGTATTCAGAAAATATTAGATCCTGCCTGGGATAAACCTAAACATTTTGATAAATTGTTCAATTGGTTTAGCGAAGCCATACAAAGATATAAGCAGTTGTCTGAACTGAAGGGGTTGGCTTTATATCATTTTACGAAATATTGCTGTAAATCTGACATGCTGATTCATTTGATATAATTTTATCTGTTTACGTAAATTATACTGAGAATTGGTACTTGAATGTTAAACATGGCGCATAAAACATATTTTAAGTGAAATGAAACACATTTAATTTAAATAGATTTTTGTTATACAAATAAATTTATTCACTATTTTTATTTTCATATAAATCATTCGTAGTCTTGTTTCGGGAAATAAGTTATCTTTTATCGCAAGAAATAATTGTCCTAAAACAATATGTGTTGCATTCGAGTTATCATTTTATTGGAGGTATTTTTTTTTAATCATTTAGTTAACGTCGGCTTATTTTCGCTATTAAGACCAATCACCGACGCCAGAAAAGGAACTACCCCCAGTCTGGAAATTTTGATAAACTTCTTCTTTGTCGAAGAGAAATTACTTCCTCGCCCCTCAAAGTGAGGAAGTTATGTATTCGTGACAAAATTTTGAAAATTATTATTGCATTTCTGGACGAATCTCGACGAATTATGACGATACATAAAATTTCAGACAAAAAATTTTCTGTCTCTGTGTCTGTCTGTCTGGGTCGCGATAGCAGCTACAGTTTTTGAGATAAAACTTTCAAATTTGGTACATACATTCTGTAGGTCAAGGAAGAGATTAAGTTCGTTGATGAGCAGAATCGGTTCCAATTTTTGAAACGTAGAAAACGTGACTTCTTTGAAACGTCAAAATGTGACTTTTCTGAAACGTCACAAAATATGACTTTTTTGAAACGTCAAAGTGACTTTTTTGGAACGTCAAAATGTGAGTTTTTCGAAATATCAAAAAATACTTTCTTGAAACGTCAAAAATTACTTTTATTATAAACTCCACCACACGTCGAGTTTTACTACGGTGAGAAAGTTCTGATCCCCAAGTAATTGGCAGCGGTTTTTTACTTCTCTAACATCTTACAGACAAGGACCATCCGTTTACATCCCATTTGAAGGATGGTATATATTCTACGATTTAAGCCTGCAAATTTTGCCGAACCCCTCCTTTGTCGCGGGAGTAGGGATCTTTTACATTAACATCTTATAGATAAGGGGCAGTCTATATACATCCCCTTCGAAGGATGGTATATCTTTTGCGTTTTAAGCTGAAATACAGTGAAAGCCAAATGTCTATTATGCTTTTCAAATTGCGGTAAAAAGTTAGTGGGAAAAGATATGTGTCTATGTGTTTATATAGTAACGTAAGCTTTGAAGTTTTGTTCCAATGTAGTTTGACATTTCGAAATTAATTCGTATTTTATTCAGCAAACGAATATTTTGGGTCGCGAATTATGTGAAAACTCATTCAATAATTCAAGCTCAATGGTGTTTTCGACGTCAGTTTAATGTTCTAAATTGTTCTTCACGATTCACCGTAAAAATGGGTTGAAAAGTGATAATCAAGCGGATCAGTGTATGATGGAAAACAAACGGGAACTCCTAATTCAGTGTGCACTGTTAACAATCAAGGACAGTTGTGACTGACTATTATTCGAAGTCCACAATGTTATATACAACAGCCACCAATTGTGAATTTATCAAGCACAAGTGTCCAACGAATGCTACACAAAATGAAATTCTGAATGGTGAACTTATTCGTCTTCAGTTTTGTATGCGTTTCTTAAGGGAACATGCAAATATCTTTGAACATGTCTTTATGAGTGATGAGGCGCACTTTCACTTAAATGGCCACGTTAATAGGCAACATTTCGTTATTGGGCTATGGCAAATCCATACAAACACCAAATACCACTACATTCATCTAAAGATACGTTATGGTGCACCGTTTCAAGATTAAAAATTGTTGGAAATTACTTCTGTGAAAAAAAGCTTCTCGAAGATACCCGAATATGTTACGAAATTTTTTTAGGCCTGAAGGTGAACAATTGCTGAAGAATATGAGTTCCAACAAGACGGTGCTACAAGTCATGAGGCGGCAAGGACTTCCATGGAAATCCTGCAGGAACTTTTCCCACAACGATTTCACGGGGCGGAAATTTGCCGTAGCTAGATCGCCCGATCTAACTATACCTGTTTTTTTTTTTGGAGTTACTTCAGGTACAGAGTATATAAAAATAGGCCAAGAACTCTTGACGACCTCAAAAGAAATATAGAGGATGAAATTTTATTTCTGAAAATGATTTAATATACCTAGATGATTTTTCAAGTGAAATATAATTTTGGACAAAGGGTTCCTTGCAAAGTTGTAATTTACTAGCGAAAGCAGGTGATTTGTGAAAGTGTAAAATTATTTTGACTAAGTCGTTAAGACCAGAAATAAAATTGGACAGGGAGTCCTTTAGATGAATGTAAAATTCACAATCACAAAATATTTCCAAAAAATTTCTTGAAAAATTGTTGTAATTCAGCAGACTGGACGGCAAGTTGACCTCTCTGATACTACTAGCCTGCCAAAAAGTTCTCGCAAGACTATTTTTCTTAATAATGGACAATTTGTAAATTCAAGAAAAACTTTTTTTTATTAAAATTTGAATTTCGGATTCGAAAAAAAAAATGTTTGATCAGTGTATCTTTTTATAAAGAAATGCAATTAAATTGAAATAAAAATAAAGTTGAAAGTTTATTTTCAAACGACTAAGTCGAATATTATTTAAAATTTAAAAAATTAATTTTTGATGGACTAATGAGCTGATTTGGTTACAGTTTATTTTTACAAAAAATTTGGCTGTCGATTCTTAAAACTCTAAAATTTTTAATAAATTCTGAAATTTAACTGGCAGCCTAGTAATTACCTGGAGAACTTAGAATTAGCTAAATTTTGTTGAAAAAGGAAATTTTGTGTCAAGTGAAGCTTTGAATTTAAAATAAGTGAAATTTTCTGATATAAAACTGAGGTTCGAGACTCTATCTTAACAAACCTAACGAAAAAATTATTTTGAAAATTGATTCTAAGTCTCTAAGTATGTAAGTCGGTTCCTTACCTTGCCTTAGGAGGTCTCAGATGATGATGTTCTTATGTCTTATAGCATATACGTTTTATATGGTATTTTTAGACAACCTACGTGCGTAGGAACCTGTTCGGTGGTTTTTATGTTTAATAAATAAAAAAAAAACAGTTTAGATTTTTTCAATAACATCTGATGACGGAAGACTCCTCAAGCTGAAATCCAGGGATGATAAAAGCTGTCGAAGAAGTACTTCTGGTTCTTTGTGGTAAATGTTTGAAAATTACTTTATACGTAGTGGACGCCGTCGTTGTTTATTGTAGCTATCAAAAAATAACCCAGCCTTTGTACATGGAGACATTTCTTACTGCTTTTTTTATGACTTCTGGGGACCGTGTGAGATCTATACCTGCACAACAGCCAACGAAGGACTGTCTTTATGACTCTAGATGAGTTGGTGTTTGATAATGTGGTTCACACCTGGTTCATTTTTGTCGTTTCACGGAGTGACATCTGAACTGTATGAATGCAAGTGGTGATGTGTCTGTCTTGAAAATGAATTTTTATATTTATAGTAGTCGTGTCGTCATCTAATGCGACGTTAACATGATGTCATGTTTTTAAAAGCTTCGGGTAATAAAATAAACCTGCCTCCACTTGAAAGTTGTCATCGTCTACCCTAAGCGGCTCGCCTCTGATTGGCCAGCCAACACAAAAGAGGCGTAGCCCAATTTTTGTTCTACTATAAAAACCTTCCTAGTCTCTATTCGAGCTTCTTGTCTGTTTTACATCCAAATCGTGCCTATCACGTTTGAACATTTGCTTCGTGGTTTATGTATAAACCCAAGGCGACCCGTTTTGACAGTTTCTTGCTTCTTGGCAGTTTCTCCTTGTGGTCAAACCGTGACTCTCACGTTTTGACAGTTTGCTCTGCTTGGCAGTTTGTGCTACCTAAGCCTTCAGCAACATCAGTTCTCATCGTGCCTTGGTAGGGCCGATGTCACTTTATCACTTAGTTTACACTGCATATCAGACGAGCTCGCCAAAGTGGCACTGAGTCACTTTGCCTTACTAGACCCTCAGATATTACTGCAAGACAATGCTGGTAGCTGACTCTATTCCTACATTATATGTATGTGTGTGTGTTAGTAATAAACAGTTTCGTGAACGTAGTGCTTTTCTTTTGCTTCTGTGCCGCTCGCTTCCCCAGTGCAGCCGCGCCTTGCACTCGATCGACGCCGGACACAGGACTCTCAGGTGAGCTCACGTATCAGTGCTTTATTGCTTTCACGACAGGTTTAGACTCTGCCCAAAGACAATAAGCTCCGCCGCTTCATGACGGGCGCTACTCACTTTTAGTGCACTTTCTATTTTACATGCCAAGTCGGGTTGCTGTCCGACTTGCTTGACTTAGACCAGCCTAACTTGCATTTTAGCTTACTTCTTAACCAGCGTAGCTCTAACCAAAGCCAACAAGCTCCGCCGCATCGCGACGGACTCTGATCAAATTTTAGTACACTTTCCAATTTTTGTACCAAGTAGGGTTGCTGCGCAACTTGCTTGGATCTGAACTGTTTAACTTGAATTTGTTTGAGTTCTTACCACGGCAACACAGGCCGCTCCACGGCGGGTTGGTCCAATTTTAGTGTACTTCTGAATTTTGTGCAAACATAGACAGAGACTATCACATTGCAGAATTCAAGTGTACCATATCAGACTCTAGTGTAGAACTTTATTAAAGTCTGCCGACAATGCAATAACGTTTTTTAACCCTTTCACACAGTGCAACTTATAGACACTCTAGTAATATTAAGCTTAACATTAGTAGATGCCAGGAACACATCCTCACATAAGTCACGAGGGAATTAGCGCTCTGTATAGGACTTATCTCCGCTCTCTTACTAACAGCAAAGGTATAAGCGCCTTAGCACCACTGTTCACTAACCTTCTTCTCCACTCGGAGAGTATAAGCGCTCTCTCAAGTACTTCTTGGTCCAACTCTCGGTGTCCCTGGGGTATGAGCACCCTGGAGCATCAATCACTAACATACTCTGGGAAGTGTGAAGAGAAGAAAGAATACATGGAGCAACCGAGGACTACGGTGGCCTTCAACGCAGGCAGCCTCACAACCACAGTCAATGCCTCATACTGCACTCTCCTGACGACAGACAACAAGCCGTCCAAGATCCTTGAATGGATTCCGCCATTATACGGATTCAGGCAACAGGTGCACCCGAACACGCTCGGCCATACACTGCCTCCAGCCGAAAAACCTACCTGAGATGGTCGATTTAGAACAAAGGCTGCAAAGTCTTGACATCACGGCACGGGAATGCCGCAAGCTCTATGCCCGCAGCGGCTCCGTCGGGACTCGCCGCGCGGCCACGGTCCCCGGAGCCTCCTAAACCGTGGACAAAGTTTAAGTCTCGTAAAAATGAATCTAGCGGTTAATGAGGCGTTGTAGAAATAAATGATGTTGCCTGAAATTATTATTATTATTTTGCTGAAACTATTTTACATAATTATTGTTTAGATTTGTAAAATATTTTTTAGGTGTGTGTGATAGCACCTTTTTAAAGTGGCAGGAGAAATTAGATTACTATTTTATGGTGGCTGGCCTAGAAATTTTGTGACTATTAAAATTGAAAATTTTTGTGGTTTTCTGAAAGCAGTAAAAGGTGGTTTTCTGTATGTTTTTTGGTGCCGCTTTGAGGTTTTTTGAGAAAATTTTTTTTCGTTAAAAAATCGGAGAATCTTGAAAAAATGTTGGTTTTTTGAAAAAAGTGGGGTAACCGTTTCGGCTCGGGCATTTTTTTAACGTTTTTAAGAATGTGATCTGGATGACTTTTTTGGTAATATTGTTTTTGAGAAAAATTAAAAATTTTATAGAACTTTGCTTCTACAACATTGATCTGGCTAACCCATCTAACTACTAGCCTCAGTATCCGTTGCTTTACTTTTCATGTCAAATTCGACACTATTACCAGTTAGTATCCGTTGCTTTACTTTTCAGTCAAATTCGATACGAAGTAACGTGAGTGGTAGCACTCACGTTACTTCGAGCGTAGGCTCGCCCTCGAATTATATCTTAACTACGTTATATTAATCTGACCCTCATCAGGATCTAAAATTATTACCTAATTAGTTTGAACGTATAATGCATTTGATGAAAAGAAATGATTGTCTCACTTTTGAAACAAAGAAACATATTAATTTAAATTTAATTTTAAAGTTATTTAAAAAGTCTGCAGACATGTTTAGACGAATAAAGTTATACTTATTTTCAGAAGTAATTATAAGGAAAATATATGTAAATGTCAGGAAAATTGTTGTTTCATGTAAAAAATATAATTCTCTTCAATACTACATTGCTTTAGTTCGATTTTTTTCTTAATTTCTTGAAATGATGACATTATTTTCTTATTTTTTTCCAAATACATCTAGAACTCCATGGTCGAGCGATAAGGAAGAACACCAGTTTGATTTCCATTCGAGGAACCTAGAATTTTTTGGGAAGCTTAATTAATAGAGAAAATATTATGTGTACGTCAGTAAGTCATAAAAAGGTGCATAAGCGAGGACATATGACAACATCGCATCATAGGGTCAGCTTGAGAAATACACGTTCAGTTGCTCTAAGTTAGAACAATTGAGTTCTGTAAATCGTGTAATCGGTTTTTAGTGCCACCTACCTGCTATCGTAATTTAATGTTATTGATTTGACTAATTTGCAAAATGGAATGTTTTACAGTTCTAGAGCTTTTAGCCATAAAATGGTTTTTCCATGAAAAAATTAGAAAATCAAACAAATAATTAGAATATCAAACAAACACATAATTTGCAACAAGCATAAACGAGTATCTAAATCGCCTACAACTGGATTCGAAGATGCTGAGTATAGTTGTTAGTGGACATTTTTTATAATTATTGTTCGTACTTTGTAGTTATTGTTTATTTTTTTTTATTAAAGTTGGTAGGTAAGTTCTTGATAGGATATTGTGCATTGTTGAAAACTAATAGGTATTTAGTATTTCAGTGGGGATATTGTACGGTCATCCGTTTAGTTTTCGATATTCGATCAGTGAAGTTAAGCAACACTGATCGAGTCCGGCAATTGAGAAAAGTTCTCGAACCTCATTTTACATTAAAAAATTTACTTTGTTTTAAAATAAAAGCTCAACTCGACTTAAAATGTATTTCAATGACAAAATTTGGTTAGTTCTAAATTTCTTGGGTGTTTATTAGGCTGCCATAAAGGTTTCAGAATTTATTGAAATTTTTTAGTTTTAAGAATCGACAGCCAAAATTTTTACAAAAAATAAATTTCATCAAAACCGTTTGTTAGTCCACCAGGACAGAAAAATTCATTTTATGTTTTTTATAACTTTCGACTTAGTCGTTAGAAAATAATTTTTCAAATTTATTTTAATTTTAATAAAATCACTTTAAGCATAAAACTATTTTTTTTCGAATCCGATTTAAAAAATTTTTAATAAAAATTTTTTTTTGGTTTTACAAATCGTTCATTATTAAGAAAAGTTGTGAAGTCTTGTGCGGTAGACTACTAGTATCCGAGTTGTAGGTCAACTTTCCGTTCAGTCTGCTGAATTTCAACAAATTTTCAAGACATTTTTCAAAAATGTTTTGTGATTGTGAATTTTACGTTTTTCTAAAGGACCTCCTGTCCAATTTTATTTTTGGTCTTAACGACTTGGTCAAAAAATTGTACACTTTCACAAGTCACCTGTTCTCGTCAGAAAAAATTATTTTTGTAAGGAACCGTCTGACCAAATTATTTTTTGGCCTTCAGCGACTGAAAAAATAAATTTCATAATTCAAAAAGCACTTACAGGGAACCAAAAAGACATTTTTGCTGAAACCCCCTGTTCAATTTTATTTTTCCATTAAAGCTGACTGAAAAATATTTTCAGTATTCATAAAGTCATTTTCAGGCTAGCAAAAAGCCAAATTGTCAGGGACCCAGTTGACAGCTGAGAAACGTGGTTCGGTTCCACGCCCATTGTAGCCTATTAGTCTAGTAAAATAAGTAGCTACTACTGCTACTAGTATTTCAGTTGTTAATATTATAAATTAATATATATTCTGATTAATTAATAATAATAATGCTATTTAAAAATTATTTTGCAATAAGAAAATGTAAATTTTTTAAAACAAACCTGGTGGCACGTTATAGTAAACAATATGAGGTAGGTTAGGTAATGAATGAGTATGCTACTTACCTAGGTTAGGTACTATACAGCTTGTGGCGGGGTGTTGCCAGATGCCCTATGTATTTTTATTTAATTACTCAGTAATGGCATGAGCTCGCAAATAAATTATCAAGATTTTTTTGTTCCTTCTAGTCCAATATATCACCTGTTAAAATAATGGTACTTATATTTCTAACACCCTGTATGTTGTATATTTAACGAATAGCCAAATACTAAATATAAAATTTGAGGGATTTTAATTTTAATTCACTTAAAATATAATAGTATTGTTGCAAATATCCTGTAGGTTGGATAAATATTCTAATTTATTATGACGAATTATATACAAACGTAAAAGATAATTGGAAAATATGGTATTTCCTGTTTCATCCATTATCAATAGGCTTCTACGGTCAGTAAATAAGGAACATCAACAAAACCTCTCTCATAAAAGGAAGGGGTCAAGTAAACCCTAGCTAAGGGTGCCTTTTGATTGGACTTGTGTAAAAATATTTTATGTATTTATATAGGAAAATAAACGTAGAAGATTGGTTCCATTTTCAATCTCAGCATTAAGCATATTAAAAATTAACTGCACCACTTCTCCATGTTTATTAAAGTTGTTTGAAAATTTGTAAGCAACTTCTAAATTTATTACTACATTTAAAATCACGTTTAGCGGATATTTTATAAAATTTTAATGTCTTGTTTGGTGCTAAATTTGACTTATAATGGTTAAACATGTGAAAATTTGGTATTCCCCGGAAATGGCCCTTATATTTGTAGTATTTTCCACTGAACTGATTCTGCGGTTGGCTCCTTGTGAAACATTATTAAATATTTTAAATATATGAAAGAAATTTGCTTTTTAATGTTTTAAAAAATATTTTATTAGAAACTCCATTATTGACAGTGACATTAAAAACCCACTAAATTTAATGATTAAAAATTGTACTAACCAAAATTACTTTAAATTTAACGGGGAACTTTATAAATTATTGGACGGATTACTAATGGGTTCACCCATATCTCCCTTACTAGCTGAAATTTTTATGTCCGATTTTGAAAATGTACTGTTTAATACAAAAAACGTTTTAGTTGAAAACATATTTTTCTGGACCCGTTACGTAGATGATGTGTTTTGCATTTGGAAAGGTACGGAAAGGCAGTTAAATAAATTCTTAGGTCTTCTAAATTCACTTAATCAGAAAATTCAATTCACATTAGAAATGGAAAATGACGAGGGTTTAAACTTTTTTAGACATTAATGTAGAAAATATCAATAATAGATTAGAGTTTGACATTTATCGTAAACCTACTTGCACAGATACAATAATTCATAGTAAATCTAAACAATCATTGCAAATAAAAATGGCACCATTCCACAGCTACATACATCGTCTATTAACATTTCCACTAAGCGAAGAGAATTTTTAAAAAAGAAGTTAACGTAATCAAACAAATTGCGAAAAACAATGGCTATAAAGAAAACCTAATAGATAAACTAATAAAAAACAAACAAAAGAAAACTTTACGTAAAGAGTTTTATGTCGCTTCTTCTCAGGAATGCAATAAGAGATATAAATGTATTAATTATAGGCCTAAGATCAGCAATAGAGTTAGTAATAAACTGAATAAACTAGGATGTAGAACAATTTCAGTAAATAAAAATAATTTAGGTAAAATGTTAATTAATAATAAAGACAAAACTGAAAAACTACAAAAAAACAGGAGTATATGAGTTAAAACGTAGTGACTGTGATGCTATATACATTGGACAAACTGGGCGAAATGTAAAAAAGCGATTCGATGAACACAGGAAATCTATTGTAAACAATGTATATACCATGTCAAGACATTGTATAGAAAACAGTCATTTTATAGATTTAAATAATGTCAAATTACTCCATTCATAAAAGAAAGGAAAGAAACTTGATCTATTAGAACAATTAGAAATAAGTAAAGCTGTTAAAAATAACAAAAACTTAACGAATGAACAACAAATTTTTACCGGCCACCATATTTTAAATAAAATAATTTAGATTTAAAAAATAAAGTAATATTCAACTTATAAAAACATATTTTACAATAGTTTTATAGTAGGTACCAGATGTGGTTATATAAGCAAAGGACACAAATTTTACTGTTCAGTATTCCCTGTACTCTTGACAAAGGCCTAAAAAGCCGAAACACGTGTAGAGTTTCTAATAAAATATTTTTGAAACATTAAAAAGCAAATTTCTTTCATATATTTAAAATAGTATTTTCTATAGAAATTAAGTAAACAAAGTGTTGTATTAATTACAATATAAATGTAATATAAACATCTGAATGCACTGTTACCTGCGACCTATTTTTTCATTGTTTGGAACGTTAGTTACGTGTGGAATCCCAAATTCAAGTAGTACCTATTTATTTATTTCGTTATTGCGGAGCATGATGTATTCAGTAGTAATTAGAAGTGTTGATATTAACCCTTACAAAATATAGATCTCTAAGTTGACCTGTATTTTCATCGGGAATACCAAATCCCCTGATGGTTAGTTGCAATAAATAAAAAAATTACAAATGCCATTCGATTTCAACATTACGTATTAAATAATGGTCTAGGAAAGTATCAAATTAAGAATCTGTGGTGGCCAGTGCAATTGCTGTTTGATCAAGTTGATTGCTGTCTTTTAGTTACTAAATAATGAATAAGAGAAAACTTTAATATCTGAAGAAGTGACTGCCAACTTCACATTTAATTCGAATTTATTTAAATAACTTGCTTCTTTGCGCAACATTTATTTTCAGTGGTTAATTAATGGCTAAAACAAAATAAAAATTTTTCAAACTGATGTGAGCCAGCTTCACTCACCTTAAAGTAATTAATGTTTACTAACCCTTACGGTACTGTTTCACGCCTTACGATGCTCAGGCTTTTATTCAAGCTAAGGAAGCTTTTCTACGAGTTGCCATGCAGAGGGATCCTCATATGGACAAATGATTCTATATTCAGACAGATTTATCCAGTTACTCACTAGGTCTTTCTCAAATAGATGAGGAAACAGGGGGTCGAAATTATATTGCTTTTGCTAGACGTACCATGCATGGTTTTGGTACACCATTACCGAACTGAAGGCTGCTATTGTCTTTTCATTGAAGAAGTGGAGAGTATTTGTACTTGGTAAAGACCTAACAGTTATAACAGATCATGACTCCTTATTCGTTTGTGTCGACTACTAAGCTCACGATTAACTAGATAGATCAAATATCTGCAAAAATATGATTTCAAAATCGAACATTGTAAGGGTGCAGAAAACTTAATAGCTGATGCGTTATAGCATTATCCCGTCAGAAATAATGACCGCTATGAAATTGAGATTCCGGAAGGTGTCGAAATCGAGATTACGTCCGTTAAAAACTCTGAACTTTCTAAACGCAGTAAAGCGCATTTTAAAAATATAATTGAGTTACAAAGAAACGATTATGGTTGTAGCAAAATATTCCTGCCTTTTTCGAAATGGTACGTAATTCATGATAAAATATTATTCTGGTGTAGGTCTACGTCATTGCCAGAGTTTAAATCGTATATACCAAGCAACTTGGTAAATACACTTGTCTTTTAAGAACATGAGGACAACGGACATTTTGCTACTGATAAGTGTTACAGAGCCCTACGACCGTTCTTTTAGGAAGATTATCGCCAGTTGTGATTTATGTCAGAAATCCAAGGTATCACGATGTTCAGTAGGGGAAATGTATAGTGTTCTTCCGGATGGTATCAACAAGTAGCCTGTATAGATTTAATGGGATCTTTTTCCGTGTCTCGGTTCGAAGACACTAAGTTACTTGTGTTTGTGGATGCTTTTAGTAGGTATATCCGATTGTTTCTTTTAAAAAAGGCTACGACTAATGCTATTTTCCGGTGTCTAATTGAAAGGTATTTTCATGAGATCGGCAAGTCAAAGATAATTCATTCTGGTAACGGTAGTCAATTTTCAAGCAAGATATGGATGTGAAGATTAAACGAGTTTAGCGTGTAAGGCACACATCGGTGTTCTATCCTCAAGGCAATGAAACCGAACGTGTTAATCGAGAAATCGGACGCTTATTAGGGGCGCTTTGCTATAAGAATCATAAAAATGGGCGATGGTTCTTAACGACATTCAAAAATAGTTGAACGGAGTTGTATATAGTAGTACCGATTTTTCTCCCGAAACTTTACACTTTGGGCATGTATTTCCTAATATATTGACAGAAAATGTGATTTATCCACAAACGAATATTCCAGTTTTAGCTCGTGATCAAATGATTATTTTGGCACATAATCAACTATTCTCAGAAGCAGCGAAATGCAAGCTTCGTTACGAAAAAGTTAAAAGTTTAATTATTTTTAATGTAAGAGACAAAAATTTGATACGCACCACTATCAATCTTCAGCAATAAATGAAGAAATAAAGACATTTTTTCTTTTATATACAGACCCTTGCACGATAGTTTCTAAGCAAGGACCTAATTCGTATGAAATTACGAATGATTTTGATAGTTCGTCAATGGGTATCCAAAATGTGTACAACTTGTAACCCAATGTATCTTTAATTTTGTAAAAAGCGATAGTCGTCGTTAGGCGTGTATTAAAACTCCAATCAGAAATACATCCTTTTGTGATGGTTGTGTAGAACGCACGCCTATAGGCTTTGAGTGGCTTACTTGTTTAATATTTTACTTGTTTTGTTTATTGTGCATTCTGTGACAAGCAACCATTATTATGATGATGATTTTGGGGAAGAAAGCAACTGTCAGTAAAAACGAACTATTTTTTTTTTTTGGAAATTCCACTGGTTTGGAAGTGAGATTAACTTGAAGACGATAAGGGTGGAGGCCAGATCCCATATAAAAATATTTGGAGCATTGGACGATTCCTGCAATATTAATGTTTGGAGAGTTGCAGATAAAGTTTGTATTCTGTTTCACATAATAAAATTCGTTATTAAAATGATTTCTAATATTATCTGTCAAGAACCCACTCAATTAATATAAATGTAATGTAAACTGACGGCTGAGTAGCTGGTCCATTGCATTAATCGTCATTATTTAACAGTTGCGGTAAAAATTTAGCCTCTGGGATAATTTTCAAGAAATAATCTGCTTTAAAACCAGATTCGTGTCTACCAAATTTAACTCTTGAGAAAGTGTCCCTTTCTTTTTCAATATCCCAGTATGTCTTTATAAATAATTCTTTAAACTGAGCAAAAAGAAATTAATTCATTAAACAGTTCGTCGCAAAATATAATCTTTTTTCCTCGGGAACACCATTTTCGTCAAATAAAGTCGTTAACTTTTTCAAAAATGACACCGGATGTAAATTACCATTAGGGGAAAAATGCAAGTTCGTTCTCCCCCAATTCCTTAAAAACCGATATATATATATATATATATATATATATATATATATATATATATATATATATATATATATATATATATATATATATATATATATATATATATATATATATATATATATATATATATTTAAATACATTATAGTACAAAACAATATTGATTAAATGGGTACACGCCCGAATAAAGAATGCATTACTTGAAGCTTTTGTAACAATGGAGATCAAATCCCATGTTCATGAAATTAACGTTTTAAACAAAATAAATCAATTTCTTTTTCCTTCTCTTAAAAATTATGTCACCACTTATAAAAACAACAATTAGAGTGATCTGTTGATTCATTGCAGCCATTTCTACTTGACTTAATTTTAAACAATATAATCAACTTATACCGGTTTTCAGTTTGATTATTATAATTATTATGGAATGAGTTTTCGTTTATATATTTCGTGCTATTTTTAACACACAATGGATGTACGTAAATCGTAAATATATAAAGAGAGAAAAGAAAATAAGATCTACAAATTATTGTTTAACGTAAACCCAAAAATTCATATGGTTTATAATATGAATCAACTACCTTTTTAGTCCAAAATTCTATCGACACTAGAGACGGGACCCCAATTTATTAGGCCAGCGTTTCTCAAAGTGTGCTTCGCGGAGCACGAATGATGCGGAGGGGCTTAGACCAGTGAAGTGTAAAAATTCCCTATATCCTCGTTGCCATCAAAAATTCCTTAAAAGGTGGACATTTTATTTAAGTTGGCAACAGTGGTTATGTCAACTATCATCGCGCCACAAAAGATCGCTCAATAGCGTAGCGAGAATTGGCGGGCTAATTTCTGCTTCTTAAATTGTGTTTACAATTACTTACTTATTCGTAAAAGTTTAATTATCTGCAATGGAGTATTGGTTACGTACAGGAACAAGCAAAAAACAGCGTACGACGACTTTGGAGGCACCAGAAGAACCAACGTGTGGGCCTTTGAATGCAGGTATTTTTGTATAATTAAATTTAAGTAATATAACCTCCTGTTTTTCTTCTTTCCAGAGTCATTTGACGTCAATAAGCCAGATGGGCATAAAAGTAAATCTATCATAGAACACTATTCAAATCAGCCATGGACAACGCACAAAACAAGGCGATATGATAAAAGTTACATAGCTATTGGATTTATGAAAGAAGACGACAATCGTCCTCAATGTGTTGTGTGTAATAAAGTTTTACCGAACAGCTTCATGTTTCCTGCCAAACTGTTTCGCCATTTCCAATCTTTGCATCCAGAATACAAGGACAAAATGGTAGACTTTGCTGAGCGAAGGCGTGAAAAACTGTTAGAGACAAAAATATTCATGCGTCACGCATCGCAGACTGTTAATGAAAATGCAACTGAGACATCCTATATTGTTTCCTACCAAATTGAAATGGCAGGTGAAGCTCATATCATAGCAGAGAAGCTTATAAAGCCGTGTGCAATTGGAATTATGGAATGTATATATGATGAAAAAGCTGCAAAAGAAGTGATAAGGATTCCACTTTCAAAGATATCGTGGCTCACCGTAAAAGAGAATTGTCAGAGTTATTTTCGCGTTTTAAAAGTCGTGATTTTGCTTTACAAATAGATGAGTCCACTGATGTAATCGGGCTGGCAGTATTGCTTGTATTTGTACGGTATGAGTTCGAGCGTTCTATAGAGGAGGATTTTTTAATTTGTGAAGCGTTACAAAGTAACACTACTGAAATTTTTAACTTGGTTAACAAGAATTTTATTAAAAATGATATTTCATAGGACAATTCTATTGATATTTGCACTAATCGAGCAAAAGCTATGGTTGGAAAAACTGCGGCTGCTGTTTCAAGGATTAAAACTATAGCAAAAAATTGCAGCAGTAGTCACTGTATAATTCATCGTCAGGCATTTTCTGTTAAAAATATGCGAATTTCATTAAAAACTGTCCTCGAAAATTAAGTTAAATTAATAAACTTCATTAAGTCTCGACAGTTAAACATTCGACTATTTAAAATCTTATGCGATGATATGGGAAACCTTTATACTTCTTTACTACTTCACACAGAAGTTAGATAGTTATCTCTGGGTAAAATACTATTTCGATTGTTCGAGTTGCGAGCTGAAGTTCACGCTTTTCTTCTGGAATATCTTTTTGATTTACAAAGTAGATTAATTGATAAAAACTGGTTGTTTAGACTTGCTTATTTAACAGAAATATTTTCTAAACATAATGAAGTTAATTTGTCTCCTCAAGGAAAACATGTCACAGTGTTTACAGCAAATGATAAAATAAGATTTTTTAAAAGAAAATTAACATATTGGCTAAGTAGCGTTGAAAGCGGGGAGTTTGACTGTATTCTGACATTAAAGGAATTTTGTGACGAGGTGAATACAGAAGAATTACCACAAGAAATAGTTATTGATGTTACTAATCACCTTAGAAACATATCTAGTTCGGCAACACAGTACTTTGTTAATGAATTGGGCATCAATCTGGAAAAGTATTTTTTGGGTGAAAAATTCTTTTGTTATAAATGAAAAGCCCCAAACTGTATCCTTTTAAGAATACGAAAAACTTATAGACTTGACTTCTGATTCTTCATTAAAACTGAAGTTGGAAAATCAACCAATAGCAGAGTTTTGGTGCAGCCTTAAGCAGGAGTATCCAGAGCTGACAAAAAAAGCTATTTCCATCATTTTACCATTTGTAAGCACATATATTTGTGAAACGGGATTTTCTTCATATATTTTCACCGAAAACATGTACCGCAACCCTCTGGATGCCGAATCAGATATTAGGTTACAGCTATCTTCAATAAAGCCGAATATTAATGAAATTTGTAAAAATAAAATACAATAACATTCGTCACATTAGTCTTGTTAAAAACACACTAAAAATTAACCTATTTTTTATTATTTTTGCAACCAAATACCATACCGGGCACTATTATATTATATCCGACTTTATAAGGGCTCCGCCATCAAAAAAGTTTGAGAAACGCTGTATTAGGCCATAATACATCTGAGAAACTATAACAGTATGGTAACGCTATCAGTATCTTCATAGGAAACAGTTACGTGGAAGATCTTGTTACAAACATATTTTTCGGTAGTTTCTTGACAGAGGATTATATATTTACATAACTGAAATGGGCATATTAGACTCAATGTATTGCAATCTATCTTTGGCCTGTCACTACCACTTACCCCAACTTTAAAAGGATTGTTATTGTTGTTCATACTTTCTTTGTGGCGAATATTGTAGATTGATATTAAGAGTAAGATATCAGAAGGGCGTATAATCCTTATATTGGCGTTTATGCATTTCTGATATGATGCTCTCGATGCACTTCTTATTGGAGATAATGCGAAGGTAAAAAAATAATAAACTACAATTACTCACATATTAAATTATTTTATTAATTACTTAAAACGGGAACCATTAATAATAATATAGATGAATTTCGAGCTTATTCATTTTGTTCAAAAGTTTGTGGAGATATTCTTCGTCACTCACAAATTATTTACTCTTATAGGCATTCTAATTTAGATTAGATTTTAAATTACTCCAAAGAAATAATCTAATGGGGTTAAGGTTAGGAGAACGTGCTGGTAAACTAATTGGCCTTTTGCGTCCAGTGATTCAATTAGGGAAAATGTTATTTAAATACTGCTTGATTGTTCTCATTTTGAAACAATAAAATAATTGAATGTATCAGTTAATTGTATATTATATTTATTGATATAATAACTTGTCTTAAGTAAGACTAAACACTCACTATATTTAATTTATAGTTATAGTGACTAAAGCCGGCCTGTTTTAATGCAGTCTAGAGAGCGGAGACTGAGGGCGGAAATACGATACGCGTTGAGAACTACGCGAATCAACAGCACAGTATAGTAAAAGCTTATCGCTAGGCACAGCAATCGGTGGCCTCTAAGCGCAACTATCCTGAAATTCTATCTCAAAGTAGTCGGTGTTGTAATAGCAATCGCAGGAATATATACGTTTTGCCAGGAAGTGTATGCTTTTCTGTGGTTTTGTTTCGTGCGTGTACTGCGTCCCAGATTATAGATAAGTTAAGCAAAGTATATGAGGTTTATTAATGATGCAACTGTACGCTGACAGACATAAACAACTATTAATTGACATGAGATAAGAGGTAAGTTACGCCATACCCCTCACCGACGCGGGTCAATTTCTTAAACCCGGCCGGCTTTATTCCTGACACTTTCGGCAGGCCTCAAAATTATTTGGATATCGTTCTAAATACATGCTAGCTGCACTGCATCCATTAAAATTCTTTTATGCGTAAATGCCACTATACCTTGCATTTCCTCATTAGAAAAGACATTATGTTGCGGCATTTTGTAAGTAATACTTCACATAATCTTAAATAAATACTACAGTTACGTCATATTACTATGATTAATAAGTTACATATCTGGAAATAGTTAACTATAGCAACATTCGATTGGTACAACTTTTTTGTTTAGAAGTGATGGACCGATACACGTTTTTAATTGAAAATGCCCACAACTTAAGGGTAAAAATTTGGAAACTAATTAAGATATCGAGTTCAGCTCACGTGGCGCCTTCTAAGAGCTAACTTAAAATAGAGGATGGTTTATTATTTACCATTCCAAATAACGCCCGTTTACCAATTTTCAGATCAATATCCTCAAAACACGACAGAGAACTAAAATTAAAATTTTGAGTTTAATACTCCGTTTCTCTTTTAATGTCAACTTTTGGTCGTAATATGTTGTCGGCTCTTTGTACTTAAATACCATCTTGTATAAGTACATAGCATTTCACATGAAGAATCCTAAATATTTATGGTCCAAGTTTTCGCACGGAAGACCCAGTATAACAGTTTTTTTCATTTTAATACACAATCAAGTTCCACCTATTTGTATTTTTAAGTCGAGTTTTAAATGTTCTGAACATGGAAAATTATTTATTTAATATTTAACCCTAAATATAATCGATTAATTAAAAATAAACAACTTGACGCAAACGGGTGAGGAGAGGCTTTTGGAGGAAAACAGATTGTTCAAATCCTAGACAAAGGAACAGTCCGAACTTAATATATTGGGCTATCAGCTGCGAAATGAAGATAAGTGGGTTTCATTAAGTTGTATGGTAAATAGTGGATACAAGGGTCACGCAAAGTTTATTTTATATTAATAACTCGTTCAATGTATCGACTTTATTAAATTAATGATTCTATTAAGCAAATTAAGTTGGGAAATAAATTAGTAAACGGAATATTATCGTTCATTTATTTGACACATTTAGATTGATTTATATGTAATTAACGTATGTTTACGTCATTCCTTGCTTTTGACAAACTACAGTTAACTCAAGTTGTTGCAAGTTTAGCTAACTTCACTAATTTAATCATACAAGTTGAAAGTAATTTAGAAGTTGGACATTTCTGTCGGTTAGGGTTTATTATTACATTTCTGGCAGTATTTAAGGATTGTTTAACATGGTTATCTCACTAGTAGATTTTTAATTGATATTATTTTATGCATTTGAAAAAACATGTTTTTTCTAGCGTTATATGTATCTACAGATCATGTTTGCTAACATTATTTCATTTGTTATTTACATAGGTCACTGTTAATTAAAAGCTATTTGGAAATATTTTGTGATATTAAATAATAATTATGTACAGAAATTGGAAACATGAAAATTATGGAGCATTAGAAATATTAACGTAAAAGATGAATTTTTACATCACAATCAGATGTGTAAATCTTCATGTAGGTACAGACAATCAACTGATAAACTTCTCTGTATATTCTTTCTCATACATCACTCTGACCTCACATTCTAGCAGTATTGAGTTCCACCCTTCTCTGTTTTATTTCATCTCTTTTTTTCAATTTAGTTTTTTAGCCAGATCACTTCAATGATATATTAAGTCAATATTTTTTTAGATTTACCTCGTTTCTAAATGAACAAATAATAAATAATTTTAAACTTAAATGATCTCTTCCAGATCAACACAAAGCAATGAATTTCAACAGGGTTAAATTCTTGGATCTTTATTCTTAGTTTATATCAATGATCTACCTGTGAACATAACGTCTAATAAAACTGCGCTATTTTCTGACGACACAGCTTTTGTAAACTTAACGTAATGATGTTCCGATAAAACAACAGAGTTTAAACGTAGCTGCTATAGATTGTTTGCAGCTAACAAGCTATAATTACTTGTGAAAAAAATACAATAACTGATTTTTTAATTAAATTAATTATGGTAAAAAAAAATCCAAAAAAACATTACATGCTGAAGACTTGCAAATTTTCAAGAGCCTAGTAAATGTTTTAAAATTATATTAGAAATATGTCCCTTCTTGAATAATGTAGAATGAGGATAGAAATGAAACTTTAAATCTCAATAAATATTTAATAAAATCTGCATATTCTAGGTTTCTCGGTTTCTCGGTTATATTATGTAATTTGCTATCGTTGCGAAGTACCTGCATTTTTTCCAAAATAGAGGACAAAACTGCCATAGAAATTAATTATGTATTTTTTTTTTTTTTGGATATACCAGACATCATTTTAGAAGACAAACTGAATACCACCCACCTTTCTCATTAATTATATTATATTATATTTGATTTCTTCAATACATTCTGAACCTAAAACATTTAAATCGCTTTTTTTTGTGAGACACATTGGTTTTAAAATTTTACTGAAAATTTGGTGATTTATATTTTAGGATATAATAAAATCCAAAATACGTTTTAAAAATAACTGTGTATAAAACAGGTCATAAACAACGTACATATAAAACGAAATGAGGAATAATTACTTTTTATAAACGTCGTATGTGAAAAGATAAGATTTTTATGATTTGTGAATTCGACTGTTTGACTAGTAAATTACAAGGAGTATTGTATGTGCACAAGGATTATTAAAACTTATAATAATAATAATGTAGTAAATATTAAAATTGTCATCTTTTTTCTTTGCATGATAGAATGTTGTCAATAAATTGTGATTTGATATATAGCTATTTGCATCACTAAGGCGGAAAGTGCCACTTTTCCTACCCTGAGTGAAGTTTAAATTATCGCCCAAGGGAGGAAGAGGCACTTTGATCCCATGTAATACATATGATTTTTTCTCCTACCTGTATAATAAGCTTACAAATATATACCGTAAACAGACTCATTGTTTGATTTTATTGATAACTAGTTTTATTGAGTAATTTAGCAAATCCTTAAATATACCTTAAATACATTATTTTTCATTTAGATTTTTGAATTATTTGTTATATTAATATTTAACGTGCAGTTTTGAGCATTTTGCAAAACTTGTTTTAAATTAAAGTAAAAATACAAATTTGACTTCATAAACTAAAAATGTGTGGACTTTCTTTTTGGTAAATCCGTGACAACAATTTTCTCAGATAGAGGTAAGTTATACAGGCTAGGTTTTCCGTTGTACGATAGATTAATGTATTATTTATTATAGGAGTATGTTACATCTAACCACTCCGTAGCCAAATGTTACACTTAACCACGTTGGTAGCCAAATGTTACACCTGGGAACGTTGGTCGTCAAATGTAACCGGGGAACCCCCGTGGTACCGTGATTTTAGTTTCGCCCTGTATTAGGATGACTCTTAATACAAGAGGAAACCAAATCAGGTATTTATGGAAAAGCCTACACTTTACCTGTCAATAAGAACTATTCTTATTGACAAGGAAAGCGAAGAAATTTCCTGTGCCTGCGGCTAGCTGATTTTTTTGGGAGGCAAGGGCCGTGCGTTTCTTGTTTCCTTGAGACCTTGGTTCACTATTATTCACTTCAAATAATTCTATCAACGAGTAGTAGGCGAGGATGAATAAGTAATATAAAAAATATATGTTTATATTAAGGGCGCCATCTGCAGTTTTACCAGTGATTACTTTTTCATCCCCCCAACTCAGAATCTACAGAATTTCTGTCTAAGGTAGAGACAGAATAAAAAATTAATTAATAAAATTAAGTATTTATTAAATCAACAGCAACACAAAATGGTAATTTACAATTACCGACAAATATATATACAAAAATTTATTAAGAGTGGGTGAAACTCGTTCACCGAACACAATCGAAAATAAAATAACTTGCCACACTCCAGCGAAGGCTGACCTGTGATGGAAATGGTGGCGTGAGTCTTGAAGTTAACGTTTTCTCTTCTGGACACCTAGTTTCTCAATACATAGTCTACCGATGAAATGAAACGTTACTCAAAATTGTGGAGCGCATATCACGTACAGTTACAGATGAATTCTGGTCATCCAAGTAAAACATCCACGGAACTAACCCTCTGGATCCAAGAATCGTGACTTTTTAATTTGCCACCTTGCAAATATTAGTATCCAAATGAAATTGAAAAAGTGTGAAATATAAATTCACAAAAGAAATTCCTGATGAATTTACTATTAACGATGAATAAATTTTATGAATTTTATTCAATGATGAATAAATTTAGATTAGCGATGGATAATATTAGCCTTAACAGATTAATATTAGATTCTTTAATCCGGCTTCAGACTATGTATTTAAGAAAGGAATAAATAGAAACATATTATTAGAACATGTGTCACATCTTCACAAAAAAATTAGAAAAATTAATTATTAACTTTTCCTTAAAAATATACATCTTGAAGAGAACTTGCAAGAAAAATAAATCATTTAAAACTATTAGTATTACCTGATGGTTGTTCACAACACTAGTAAATTAAGATAACATTTCAAAAGTTGATTGATGTTATCGATTGTCTGCCAAGAGGTGTTGCCGGTGCAAAGTTGATTATTAAAATGGCTTATCTTCCTGTCTCTATCAAGGAGGTAAACTAGTTTGATATAAAAAATCAAACTTTATAAAATAAGATATGAAAGTAACTAAAATAAATTCATAATATATCACAAATAATATTTAATGATTAAAATCCACTATAAGAATAGTCTAATGGTACTACATAACACATGTATTACACAATGAGTGAGATTTAAATTAATTATTTCCAAAAGTAGATCGTAACGCCATCTATGTGCGGTATGATAAGTTGGCTCCCTAATGGTAGACAACTGGGTAGTTTATGAGACAGAAAACTTTAACTATAGTAGCTGAAGGTCAAACCAACCAAAGGCAGTCGCAACCCTTCTGAAAGGAAAACTATAAACAGCTGTTCCCAACGATTTAATTAATATCGACGTAAATATTGAATATTTATCTAATAAAGTAATAAATGATTACATATTTTATGTGACACATATTTCTAATCATATTTTCTTTCAGTGTGAAAGCGTTAACTTTGGGGACTGTTATTACAACAAAAGTACTTAAATAATAAACAACAATATTGGATATGTAAATATGTACAAGATAATTTTAACTTAGATGGTAAACATAATAATACCTTAATAAATATGAGATCGACCAAAGGTTAAACAGAAATTCTTCACCTACTAAAAATACTCTATTATAAACAATTGGGAACCAGATAGATATTTGGAGGTTATTATTTATTTATTATTATATTCCGGACAGTGACGTTTTTGAACGGAACAAGTAATAAATAAAGTCAATTTGCATATTTATTGTTGATCTTCATGTTATATATGTTTCAATATTAACTCCTGAAACTCATAAAACAAATTGCATGAAAATTTAAATGAGTCGATTAAAAATTTTACACTACTCATTTTCATGACAAAGTTTTACAATCACTTTATATGATAATTAGTTTCTGTATGCTGTAGATTATTATGTAAATTATTTGACATTTTTGACTTTTATGAGGTTTTGATGTAACCACCATTAATATTTTTATTTGTATTTTTAGTACCAATAAATCTTTATTCGTTAATGTTAATTAAGAAGGCAGTACATAAACACTTACAATTCTCCATAATTAAGCACAAAGTTTATAAAAAATATCATCACCTACTTAGTAATACTTCCTGCATGACAGGTGTGATTATTTAAGGCTGTAAAAGTTACGAATTTTTCGAAGTAGAAAACTCAATCATATATACATCGAGCGACAAAATTTAGGAGAAAATAACTGTAGAATCAAATACGTAAATGGCATCCAAAAAATTATTACCGATCATTTAAACTAATAACGCCCAAAAATACCCAAGAACTGACTTGTAGCTACCAAAATGTAAGAGGAGTTAACAGCACAATCCAGCAATTCTACCCATCTGTTTTACAAGGCGAATTTGATTTGATAGCCATAACCGAAACCTGGATACAGGAGGAAGTGTTAAGTACTGAACTTTTCCCTGAAATATACAATGTATACAGAAGTGACAGGAAGCTACAGATCACAGAATATACAACAGGTAGAAATGTACTTCTAGCATGTAAAAATGAATTAAGGTCAGAAAAAATTGTACTACCATATTTTTCAGCTTCATTCCCAACAATTGATATATTGTGCTATAAATATGAATTTAAACTTATAACTATTTGTATTTTTGTTATTTATATACCACCTAGTATTAAGTTAGACCAATATGAATTATTTTTTGAAGCACTGAAACAAATAGATTTTATTTTAGATACAAGAATACTTGTTTTCGGAGATTTTAATATATCCCACTATGTTCACAATGATAGTAATGATAAGGAAACAAATCTAATTACCAATTTTGCTAACTTCCTTGATATACAACAACATAACGAAATATTTAACAATTTGGGTCGTTTACTTGATCTTGTTTTCTCAAACCTAACATGTGAGATTTCTCGAGATAATGCGCATGAGGACACTTTTCACCCAGCTCTTTTCATTAAAATACAACTTCCCCAAAATGTACAAACTTTGCATCTACTAATGACCAAAAAGCCTATAACTTTAAAAAAGCTAATTATCCAGCCCTATATAATGCTCTTTTAGAAACGGAATGGTACTATTTACAAAATTTTTCGGATGTTAATTTAGCCGTTGAAGCATTTTACATTAAATTGTACAGTATTTTGGACCAGTATGTACCTATAATTAAATTTTTTAAAAGGACATATCCAAAATGGTACACTAGCGAAATAATAAATAGTATTTAACAAAAAGATAAGCATTTCCGTAAGTACAAAAAAACAAACTATTATCACCATTTAGAACAGTTTAAAAGACTTAGAACTTTAATAAAACAACAGACAGATTTAGAATATCAAAGGTACCTCTCTAATATTCAGTCCTCAATATCATCGGATCCAAAGATATTTTGGTCATTTGCACAATCAAAACGACAACAAACACGAATACCTGGTAAAATGTCATGTAAGGATAATAGCTACGATAATCCACAAGATATTGTAAACATATTTGCGGAGTTTTTTAGTTCAGTATATACCATTTCATGTGATACACAAGACAATCACGTAACTATAGGCAATAATAACTTTGATATTTTCAGTATTACAAACTTCTCGATGTTAGAAATTCAAGATGCTATAAAAAACTTAAAGAACTAATACATCTGGCCCAGACCTTATACCATCCTTTTTGGTGAAAGATTGTGCCAATGCATTCTTAACACCGCATTTTATTGTTTAATATTTCAATAAAAACATCAATTTTTCCCAAGCGATGGAAGGTGGCAAAGGCGTTTCCGATTTTTAAAGCAGGCAATACGTCAAATATAAGCAATTGCAGACAAATTTCTCTTTTGTGTAATTTTGCTAAAGTTCTTGAAATCATTTTATACAATCGCACCTATATCGGGTGGCCACGAGTCAATGTGTGCCCCCAATATTTTGGTTATTTTTAAATTTAAAAATTTGGCTTTTGGTACACATAAATTAGACAATAAAGGGCTAATTGTAGACTAACAGGAATGAAAATATCACTTCCGGTTGAACCGGAAGTGACATCAACTTTTTTTTATTAAATAGAATGACTATATTTTTTGGATAGTTTCTCATTAAACATACATTTCTAAGTGCAACAGTTTTTTCAGATTTTAAAAATTCAAAAAAATAAGTGAGATACGAACAATTTTTTAATTTTTTCAAAATGGCCGCGTCAGATGAATGCGATGTAAGAAAATTACTAAGTAGGCTATGGAAATTATTAGTAAAGTTGTAGACTTATCTGTAAAGAAGAAAATAGTTGTTTGAAATACTGATAGGTACCAGTACTTTTAGGTTTTTTTTTTCAAAAAATGGAATTTAATTTTCATTCTCATTTCCGTAGGGGTCCTATGGAAATTTTTTTAATGAAACTATGCTATTTTTTTTATTAATCAGAAATAATGATTCATAAACTATACTTTTTTTCGCCATTAATCATTTCTTAACGATATCCTTCGTAATAATAAAAGTATTTTTAAAAGGTAAGCGCCAACAAACGATTTTAATAAGGTACCTATTTAGATTTAAATCCAAAAGTGCAGATAGCCATGAAAATGACAGACATTCGCAACAATTGAATTATTCTTGACTTACTCACTAATTTTCTGAAGCAAGTGAATTAAATTTGTTATAAGCAAGAAAATTAATATAAAATGGCTGAAAAATATTCAATAGATGAAAAAATTGACATGTTGATTATTTATGGAGAGACTCAATGTAATGCAACTAGAGCACAAACTCTGTATTGAGAGAGATATCCAGAAAGAAGTCAACCTCAGAGAAACTATTTCGTCCGGTTGGAGCATCAATTTAGAACTGAACCTGATATAGAAATTGAAGAAAGATTTATTGTGAATGAAGAAACGGAAATTAATGTATTAGCTTTAGTGCATGTTGACCCAACCATTTCGGTAAGACAAATTGAACATGAATTACTAGTTTCCAAAGAAAACGTTAAAGAAATACGGCTATTGTTCTTATAAATATCAATTGCATCAATTTTTGTATGAGAATGATTATCAACAAAGAATAACCTTTTGTAATTGGTTACAGGTAGGCCATTTAAGAAATGAGAATTTTGTCAAAAGCATTTTGTTCACTGATGAATCGAGATTTACAAACCTTAGGTTATTTAATCGAAACAACACTCTATATTGGGCAATTGAAAATCCTCACATTATGAGACAGTGGCGGTTTCAGGAGCGATTTGGCTTCAATGTTTGGTTAGGCGTACTGGGCGACTATATCATAGGTCCAATAATTTTTGACGGAACTCTAACTAGACCAAGATATCTAGAATTTTTCCAAAATATAATAGTCAAATTCCCAATACCAATATTGATGAGGTTTACTTCCAACGAGACGGGGCTGGATCACACAATGCTATTATCGTTAGGGATTACTTAAATCAATTGTTTCCAGATTGTGACTCTTTGATTCTAAGAATCGGGTACGAAGAGATTGTACGACTCTCTATAATATAGTTGTGCTCCAGGTCAACTCTGGCAGCCCCAAGCTTACGCTTTTGTTCTACAGGGTCGGGAAATAAGAGAGTGGCCTTGTCTCGGAGTTATAACTAGCATTGGGAGTCGCGCTTCATTAGCGTGCACTAGCCACCGACGCCGCCGTCGACATGGAGAGTAACTCAGGCGTTACTCAAGAATCCGGGGGAGTGGGCCCCGCGGAACTCTTCGTGTATGCCAGAATTGGTAAGGACAGCATATAAATAATAATTATACTGCGTTACCATTTTCTACGTACTCGAGCTCACTAAAAGTCATGAAATTAATTCAATTTCTTTGTTCCGAGTGCAATGGCAACGCTAATCAAAGTACGACTCTATGTGCTTGGGTTTCGCGGTTTTTAACATATCTGACAACAATAACATGCAGTCGTCTGACCACGGACCTTGTCTCTTGACAGAGGGTCCGAAGCCAGATGACCAGTGCATACCGCTTAATGATTTATGACTATCGCTCCCATAAGCGTGCCGTCTGCCAAAACTCTTTAACAAATCTACGGGGTAGTTCGTTTCATGTTGGTTTAAACCTTGATTGGTGGCATGCGTTCGACACACCCAAAACAATACAAGGAGACAATATAAAAAACAAATTTACAGGAAGTTAACTGGGTAGTACATTACATTAAAAGACGTTTATTTGAAAATAAGCCAATGTTAAATGTTCAAAAAATAACATATAATATTTAACACAGGTCAAGAATACATTTGACAGAAAGTGATTTTTTTAATAAATAATGAAAATGTCTTGTTAAGCGAATCAGTTAAGTTTTTAGGTATCATACCAGATGCTACTTTAAACTGGTCTAATCATAAATATATGTAAAAAATTAAATAACGTGTGTTACAGTATGAGAGTCATTCGAAGGTATGTTTCCATTTCAAGACTGCGGACTGTGTATTATGCCTCCTTTATATCTAAAGCGAAATATGGTATTATATTATGGGGTGCAGCAACCGATATACATAAATTGATTATAATACAAAAAACAAGCTCTATATGAAATTCCATTAAGAGAAACATATAGAGGAATATTTAAAAGAAATAGATTTTTAACGATTCCGGTAGTATACATTTTTGAATGTCTAATGTTTGATTTTAAATACAAAGGAAAATATAGAGAACACCAAAGAGATCATAAATATAGCACAAGACATTGCAATAATTATAATTATCCAATATATAGGTTAAGTGTGCATGTAAAGGATCCTTGCTATGCTAGCATGAGATTTTTCAACCTTCTACCCAATAAAATAAAACATATTGAAAATATAAAACATGTTAAAAGAGAAATTTTCAATCTGTTAGTAAATATTGAGCCTTATAATGTTAATGAATTTATTTCTTTTAGATCTCTGTAAGAAATTAAATTGTATTTAAATAATATAAGTTTTGTTTCATATATAAGTTGTTATTTTGTTTCTGACATACTTCAACCCACATTATTATATCTATACTTGTAATATATGGCAGTTTGAATAAATATGTATTATTATATATTATTATTATTATTATAATACACTGCAAAAGTTGATTTATTGCATCTGTTGGGGATTTCTTTGCTCTGAAACCAAACTATTCTGCAAAAAAAAAGGTCATTAGTTTCAAAATTGAGTATCAACCTCTTATATAATTTTTCCAAAATCTTGCCTAGAATGGGTATAATTGATATTGGGAGGTAATTAGACATTTATGGACGAATCTCGACAAATTATAATGAAAAAATCAACTTTATGGAAAAAACTCTGTCTGCAAGTTATGTATGCAACTCATTCTCCTTATCTGTAATATGATATATCATTTTCCTGTTAGTTGTATTAGGTATCTATCATTCTTTGCTTTATTGTTCAGATGCGTTTACGCTTTCGAGCTAGCTACTTCGTTTAATTCAAATTGTAATAAAGTGAAATAAACTCTGTCTGTTCGTTTCAAAATCTTTTTTAAAAACTCTTTCCTGTTCTCCACGAACATTATTGGCGCAGTCGGTAGGATTTGCGAAAGAAATCCATCATCGTCGAATTCGTCGGTTTTAACCGTTTGTTCGCAAATTGTGAAAAGTGTGAAACGGACCAAAGTTCTCCAAGCCCAGCCAACAGCCAGCCGTAGACCATCTCCAGAAGGATACCTTTGACACAACCATCGTGGTAAGTCGAGTTTTCCTTTCTGCTTCCTTTCCATAAATTTTTATCGCAAAGATTTTGGAAAATTGACTATCAAAGTCGCTTAGATTTAATTTCTGATTATCGCAATCACAAAATACCAATTTCTTTTATTATAATCGAAATTTGGTAGGCTGACTATCGCAGTCGAGTAAATTTAATAATTTCGTAAATTTAAAGTAGTAAATATTTTATTGTAATCTAACCTTTGGTTATTTTAAAATCTTTGAAGGTAATATTATCATACAACATAATATTATACACATTTTATCTCCGTAATTCAACAGCTGAATTATTTATTAAATTACATTACTGGTGTCAGTGTCGTTAATTCTTATCTTTTAAAAAAAGGTTTTATAATTTTCTAAGAAGTAAAAGAACATAACTTGAGATCTGGGTCATATTTATATTACAGTGTATATTATTTTTATTCACAATTTTGTTGTTTCAATCAAACTTAAAATATTTTAGCTTTTCATTCTACTAATATTTAATTAATAAAATTTTCTTGATTTACAAAATTTTATAGGTATTTTTATACCATTTTATTATTTTTATGTGTGAAAATTCTGTTGAAAGTTTAGTAGATTCCTTAAGTACACTCTCTATAACAAATATGCCAACCGAAATAAATTATACCCTATTCAAGATTTATTCGGACACTATACCAAATTACGATGGGTCCGAGATAACTCTTGAAATTTTTATTAATGCTGTTGATAAATTTTATAATATGTACCATGGCAATAATGACACTTTAAATCAATGTGTAGATAGCATTATTATAGGAAAATTAACTGGTAGAGCCCAAATGTTAATTGGTGCTCGCCAAGAATTACATTCTTGGAATTTAATAAAACAAGAGCTTCGAAACACATTTGGTGATAGACAAAGCTTTGATAATTTGGAACAATGTCTTTTTACCCTCACGCCAAATAAAAATGAACATCCACTTGACTTTGCTAAGCGTATACAACTAGTACGTAGTAAATTAGCTTTTAAAATTAATTCTCTCTCTTCTACTGAAATGAACGTCACGGAAAAAGTAATACATCTCAGACAATATGAATCGCAATCTCTAAAAGTATTTTTAAGAAACTTAAATATACGCTTACGGGACAAAATAGGTGTACAAAAACCGGACACACTTGAAACTGCAATGAGTTTGTTTTTAGAGGACGAAAATTTTAATCAATCACAAAATTTAGTATTTCAAAATAAAGCAAGTACCAGTCAACAATTTTCTTCTAAACAAATGCACGACACACAAATGACGAGACAACAACCATCCCAGCGCAACGCTACATATTCCAATTTCAGAAATCCAGTGACTAATTTTCAGAATTATTCACAATTTCCCCAAATGCAAAGATTCTCTCAAACGCCCCAATTTGCTCAAGCACCCCAATTTGCTCAAGCACCCCAGTTTGCTCAAGCCCCCCAGTTTCCTAGACAGGCAATAAACATTCAGCCAAGACAAATTCAACATAAATTTCCAACTAATAGACAGGTGTTTGGACCACCTCAAAATGTTTTTAAACCTTCTAATAAACCTATTCAAAGAGTGTTTGAACCCATGTCAACAGTTTCTCGAGTCCCCACAATTCAGAGATCAACTTTTCAAAGACCCATGTCCACTACAACACAACAACAGTTTTCCAAACCTACATTTACAAACCAAGAATTATATGCCCATGACGAGGAAAATGACGAAACACTCGATGTTACACCCCAACCTTATTTGAATGAGTATGAAAATTATTTAACATTACCTGACCAATCGCATGAATATTTTGAAGAAAGCAATGAACTTGAAAACGAAAATTTTTACGCGTCGCCTCCGACAGACGAGACGACATAATAGAATTACATTCGGCCTCGGTTAACGCGCTTCCGTATATACAAATTTCGAATCCCCCCTATAAAACTTTTAATAGACACCGGATGTCATACTTCAATGCTGAGACCTTCAATCGTAGAAAAATATTACCCAAATTATATATTTCGAGACCCTTCGCAACTAAAGACTTCTTTGGGCGAAAAAGAAATTCAATTTAAAGCAATTCTCCCCGCCTTTGAAGAATTTCAAAGTAATTACGAAATAGAATTCATCTTGTTCCAATTTCATGAATTTTTCGATGGAATTCTAGGACTAAAAGAATTAAAAAATCTCGATCTAACTATTGATTTTACTAACCAAATTCTATATAACAATTACGTACAGATTCCTTTCTATTATAGACAGCCACACGAAACATCGTTTACGTTCGAAATTTCACCTCATGAATCCCTAGTACGAAACTATCCCGTAAATATTCAAAATGGCGAAATTATAATCCCAAGAGGTTACATAGACAATTTATTTGTTCCTGAAACACTGACATATGCCTCAAACTATCGTGCATGTTTTGAAATTTACAATAATACGGACAAAACGATTTGTGTAACTATCAATGAACCTTTTCTAGCACGTTCTATAAACACCGAATATTTTGAACTATTTAACATTGAAAGCGCATTACCGAACGACTTAACTTACATATCAAATAGTACATATTTTTCTAGCGAATTAAATAATAAAATTCGTACCGACCACATGAACCCGGAAGAAAAGCAAGCTATTTTAAAACTTTGTAATGATTTCTCGGATATTTTTCATAACGAAAATTCGCAACTCACTTTCACTAACCAAATAAAACATGAAGTAAAAACAACGGACGAAATACCCATTCATACCAAGTCGTACCGCTTCCCTCATTGTCACAAGGAAGAAGTCAAACGTCAGATCGACAAGATGCTGGATGAAGGTATTATTAGGCCATCATCATCACCTTGGTCCAGTCCAATATGGATCGTCCCGAAAAAGGCCGACGCCTCAGGAAAGAAGAAATGGCGAATAGTCATCGACTACAGGAAGACTCAATGAAAAGACTGTAGACGACCGTTACCCGATACCCAACATCGATGACATTCTCGACAAATTAGGAAAGTGCAATTATTTCACTACCTTGGACCTCGCATCAGGCTTCCATCAAATCGAGATGGACGAAAAATCGATTGAGAAAACTGCCTTTAACGTAGAGCATGGCCACTACGAATATCTTCGCATGCCCTTCGGTCTGAAAAATGCGCCCGCAACTTTTCAGCGCGTGATGGACCATGTGTTGAAAGGCCTACAAAATAAGTTATGCTTGGTCTACATGGACGACATCATAATATTTTCGACCTCTCTACAAGAACATATTTCCAATCTCACACTAGTGTTCCAAAAACTACGCGAGTCTAAATTAAAAATCCAGCTCGATAAATCAGAATTTGTAAAACGGGACGTAGAATTTTTAGGACACGTCATTACTCCTAACGGAATAAAACCCAATCCGAACAAAATAAGAGCTATTCAAAATTTCCCGCTACCTACAACCGCCAGAGAAATTAAATCGTTTCTTGGCCTACTTGGCTATTATCGCAGGTTCATAAAAGACTTTGCCAAACTAACGAAACCATTCACAAAATGTTTAAAAAAGGGAGAAAAAATTATTCACACTCCCGAATTTTTAGAAACCTTCGAAAAATGTAAACAAATTTTGACAAACGAACCGATCCTTCAGTACCCGGATTTCACAAAGCCTTTTATCTTAACAACCGACGCTTCGAACATAGCAGTAGGCGCAGTATTATCGCAGGGCGTAATAGGTAAAGATAAGCCAATTGCGTACGCGTCACGAACTTTGAATCCGGCCGAACAAAATTATTCAGTTATAGAGAAAGAACTATTATCAATAGTAAATTTTACCAGGTATTTTCGCCCATATTTATTCGGTAGAAAGTTCACCATTGTTACCGATCACAAGCCCCTACAATGGCTATTTAATCTTAAGGAGCCAAACTCACGTTTGGTCGCTGGCGCTTAAACTAGAAGAATACGATTATAATATCGTATACAGAAAGGGAAAAGAAAACAAAATAGCCGACGCCCTATCGAGAATTGAAATTCACCCAATAGAAACCCAATCTATGATTGCTAACGCGGACCCACTTGAAGATCTCAGACTTCAAGAAGATTTTCCTGAAATATTCACCGGAATGACAAATGTACAGGAACTACCCGAAATAAGCCCCGAGGACTTACAAGATCTAGAAGATATGTTACTAAAGGAAACAAGCCCAATTACTCCATTAGATAACCAAAATAAAATAAATATAATTTCAGACATAATTATACCTGGCCCACAACCGGAAATACATGACACTAACGAAACACAACATTCTTCTCAGGAAGATCCAATTTTGGAAATTCCCATCTCTGAACAACCGTTAAATAAATTCAAACACCAAATAGTTCTTTTTATTAGTAATGACGCTCTAACACCGCGAGTAAATATATCTAGAATTTTCGATAAAACCCGTCTAAAAATGACTGTCCCAATGCGAAATCTAGAATTACACCTCGTAACAGTTTTAAAAGAATATTTAAAACCAAAAACTGTTTACGGAATAATATTCCAACAAGATTTGGCAACTACTTTAATCTCGACAATTCAAAAACATTTTCAACATTCGGCATTTAAATTAGTTCAAAGTAACCTTCTTTTAAAAGACATAGAAAATAATAATGACCAACTTGACAAAATAAAATACCATCACGAAACAAAAACCACACATAGAGGTATAAATGAAACGAAACAATCTTTATCTAAAACTTACTATTGGCCAAATATGATTCAAGATGTAACAAATTACGTAAACACCTGTATTCTTTGTCAAAAATCGAAATATGAACGTCACCCTAATATAATTAAATTTAAACCTACTTCTATAGGTGAATACCCCTTCGAACACATTTATATTGATACATTCTCAGTAGACAGAACCAAATTTTTGACAATCATAGACAGCTTTTCTCGTTTCGCCCAAGCGTACCCTGTACATCTATCGGCTATTAGTATCTTAGATGGACTGTTACAATTTATGTCCCATTACGGCATCCCGCACAAAATAACGTGTGACTCAGGTCCCGAATTTAAAAATAATCTAGTCGAAAATTTTTGCGAAACTCACAAAATTACTCTTACATTATATTACACCTCGCAATCCAAACAGTAATAGTCCCATTGAACGTTTTCACTCCACCTTAGTAGAAGAACTCAGGGTTCTAAAACAAGAAACACCGAATCGATCAATCACCACGCAAATGTTATACGCTATTTTGGGATATAACAACACGATTCATTCCGCAACAAAATTTACGCCTCTTCAAATCATAAAAGGAAATATAAGTTATGAAAACCCATTCGATTTAACTGTAGAGAAATTAACATCAGATTATATGGAAAAACACGCTAGAAATCTTAGGGCATTAAATAAAATTATTAAGGAAAATAACGAAAAATCTAAAGATTTAACCAAAGTAAATTTAAATAGAAAGGACCCTCCGGAAATAAATCTCAATGAAAACGTATTCTTAAAGGATAGACCCCGAAATAAATTATCACCACTTTACAGTAAAATACAACCTCAAAAAGACTGTGAAAATAAAGTTAAGACACAAAAAAACCACTTATCACAAAAGTAATCTAAAGCCACAACGAAAAATTATTAAACAAACAATTGTTGTTTCAGATGACAACGCTGTACCTAGTACTTCTTACAATCCTGACGATAGGGACAGGACAACAAATTAAAATGACCGAAATAACTAATCCCATTCTTCCTTTCTCCCTCGGCAAAGCTAGAATTACCACCCAAAAACATACTTTTGTCAAATACATTGACTTAAAAGAATTCGACAAACCCCTGTATAACATAAAACGAAATATCGAAATTATCAGCGACCTAATTTCTGTCAAAGATGATCTATATCCCCAATTACATCGTACATATGACCATTTAATATATTTATTAAATCAAACGAATTTAAAACTAAACAATCTGAAACCTAAAAGACATTTACGCAAAAAACGAGCTCTTTTAAATATAATAGGAAGAGCAAATAAATGGCTCTTTGGCACTCTCGATGACGAGGACGAAGAGAAATATAATAAGGCTATCTCCACATTAACAAATAATCAAAATCTATTATACCATGACTTAGAAAATTATCTAACTATAACAAAAAAGTTTATGAATGAAACTGCAAACGCTCTAGAAAAAATTGTTCATAGTCAAGAATTAATGACCAATCAAATTCAAAATATAGTAAACAATATAAATAAGTTTACTTTATTTTTGAGACTCCAAAATTCTCTAGATACAATGATTATTGATTGCCAAAATATATTATCAATGTTGAATAATATCGAAAGCTCAATATTGTTTGCTGAATTAAATGTTATACATAGCCTAATTTTGCCATTATCAGAATTAAGCGAATTAACCAAATTAATGCATGACCTTTATAAAGAAAGCCTGCCACATTTTGAGAGTTTACAATCATATTATAAATTATTAAAAACTGAAATTCATTATAAAGAAAACAGAATTTTATTTATATTACATTTTCCCATATTACAAGAAAATCTTTTACGATTACTACCATCTATATCCTATCCCAATACACGGTCAAACCCTAATTCCTCTAAAACCCTATATCATCTTGAACTCGACTTATCACCACTATGAAGACGAGCCCTGTTACGAGATCGAGGACTCCTGTATCTATCATATCAAGCACCAGATCTCCAGAGAAGACTGCATTCCAAAATTCCTTAACGGAAAAACAAACCATCATTGCCAAACTCTCCGAGTTCACCTCGAACAGGACGTGATCGAACCTATCAATAACGCCTACTTAATCGTTATACCTGTACAACCAACCACAATTGAGAAGAAATGTAACGAACATGGATATAAAGAGATTAACAAACCACAGTTAATCCAAATACCATATAAATGTGGCATAATAATAAATAACCACATGTACAACAACGACATCCCGAATGTCCGGGAAACTCCATTAGAGCTGCCCCAGATAGGAACCGAGCAGTCCCACGCTGAAAACAATCCCCTGAAAGTTCCAGACAAGATTGGCCTAGATGGCCTTACCAGACTACAAAAACTAGCCGAGAAAACTCAGCTTCATCGACTACAAGCCGTCGAAGATGACAGCACTTCCCACATCACCCTGTATATCTGTATAACGCTTATTATCGCAATTATTATATTCATTGTTTATAAAATCCTCTTCAAATATAAACATTATATTTCTATGTATTGTAAAACACGCAAAAAACAGGAAAGTGAAAATAAAATAGAAAATAACCAAAATAAAAATTCAGAAAATAATACTACCGTATTATTTTCCTCTTAGCAATGGAGGAGTTATGTATGCAACTCATTCTCCTTATCTGTAATATGATATATCATTTTCCTGTTAGTTGTATTAGGTATCTATCATTCTTTGCTTTATTGTTCAGATGCGTTTACGCTTTCGAGCTAGCTACTTCGTTTAATTCAAATTGTAATAAAGTGAAATAAACTCTGTCTGTTCGTTTCAAAATCTTTTTTAAAAACTCTTTCCTGTTCTCCACGAACGTTATTTGCATGTCTGTAGTATCGCGATAGCAGCCACAGTTTTTGATATAAAGCTTTCAAATTTGGTACACATGTCTAAAGGCCAAAGACAATGCTAATTTCGATGATGAGCAAAATTGGTCAGCTGAAAGGAAGTCCACGGGACCCAAACTTTTTTGTATTTGCCTTTACAAAAAATATATTTGTGATGAAAGATTATAAATCATGTCTACTATATCAAGCCAATAAAATATATTTTCCAAGTACTTAAATAAAGCTGTTATAAACTGAAATTTTTAACACATTTGACCTCATAAAGTTTTAACAGTTTGACATTTGAAATTTTTAATTTAGTTACAAAAATGTCAATGTCAATAAAAAAGAAATTATTAAAATATATGACATAAATTATTATTGACAGTATCAAATGACGCTGATAATTAATTATTTAAAAATTTTAATGAAATGTTTCAATGTACGCTATTAAAATTTTTAAGGTAAGTGAAGAATTAAATAGAATGATTTTTTTACATCAGGATGATATATACCGGTATAAGAAAGTTATGTGCTGGCCACATCAGATATTTTATAGAGTTAATTATATCCCTCATTTAAATAAAAGTTACTTCATTAAATTTAAACTCCAGATTATTATTTAGGTTAAATGAATCCAATAAACTAACTGGATCAATATTTGATAAGAGAATGTTAGTAGTTAGTTTACAATATTAACGAAGAAAATATTAAAATCATCCGAATAAAATTCATTCGAAATTTTAGTCCTTTTTGAATGACACGTTTGGTATTTATAACATTCCACATACTTTTTGACATATTATTGGAATTTAGCACATGTCTATCGTTGACAGTTTTTTTACATTCCTTTGTATAATTTACGATAACTTTTATACTGGGTCGCCAGATTATCATCATTAGAATTTTGAATATGTAGTTCCCTTAACAAATTTAATGTTTCTTGTTGATCCCCCAGGTCATTATTGTACCATTCTACTTTGTATATGTTGTGCGTAACTGTTTCTGATTTTAAGGGAAAAGCCTTTTTTGTTTCATTTGCAAGTATAAACAAAAACCTTTCGAACTTCGTATATAACCTAATATCATTTTCATGTACAAAACTCCAATTTAAATTATTCAAATTATTGTATAGAGTGTTTAACCCGATTTGTGTCACGGGCCTCTGTTTTATTTTTCGTACTATATTTTTTTGCGTCGGGAATACATTCAACTGACACCGCCTTGTGATCAGATAAATATGTTTTACTCACATGAGCACTGAGTTTTACTTCTTCCATTTGTTATTATATCTTCTACGCAATTATTTAGTCGTGTGTTTTCAGTTATAAGCATTTCTAGCATTTTCGGTGTTAAATTGTTAAAATCACCATTTATTAAAACATTTTTTTTCAAATCTCCTGTCAGCAAATAATTATGTTCTGGGGTTGTGACACCCACAGCGTCGATGTAAATCTTGTTCGCGATATGCCGGGTGCCTACGATATTCTTAGCCAGCCTATAACTTCCTTGCAAAAAAAAGATATCGATTTCAAATTTTGGGATGTTGTATGGTTAAATACGGTGCACAGTTTAATTGCTTCAAGATTTAATTTTCATTTCCATTTTTAATGGAACACACTGCATATTATTTGAAATTTAGATTGCTCAGGATATTGTAGGTCCAAAACATGTAGCATAGCCTATATCTATTTCTGACAGTTTTCGAGAAAATGGCGGTTGAAAATGTTATATCAATCATAAATTATTTCTTTTTCACATAAAACAAATGAATGTAGAAACAAATCTGTTACGGTTAAGTTTTTTGGTGAGTAAAATTTGATAAAGTCATAAAAATTTCATTTCCAGCTGAACCGGAAGTACTACGAAAAATGATTTTCAGGATCAAATTACTTCGATATTTTTAATGGAACACCCTGTATTGAACCTCATATTTACATTATACTAACCTTTCTGGATATTTTTTGTTTCTGGTGCCCCTTGTCCAAACCTAATAGTTTATGAGATATCGGCGACTGAATGTTCACCTGCACTGTCACAAAGGCTACACAATAAAAAATGATGTTTAAACAGAACTTTGATTCAAGAGGGCTGTGTAAAATAAAAGAACTATTTACCGATTTTCATTTAGATTTTGACAGTACTGCTGCATTATTTAAAAGTTTCTCTCGACAGTTGTTATTTAATTTTTGCGTTTTATTCTTGATTGACCTTTTAGTAAGTGTTTAAGTGTTGTTAAAAATGACTGTGTTTAGGCGCGAGCATCAAATTGATATGTTATTAGTATATGGAGTGGTAAGGAAAAACCGAAGGCAAGCCAGAGCATTGTATGGTCGACGTTATCCAGAACGCGACCAACGTTGTGCACAATATTTTCCATGGTTGGAAGAACATTTAAAAAGGGAAAATGATAATGAATATGAGAATACATTTATTGTAAATGAGGAGGCAGAGATAAACACACTGGCCTGTGTTGAGATTGATTCAACAAGTTCTACAAGACAAATTGCCAGTGGTATCGGGATATCTACCGAAAATGTTAGAAAGATTCTACATAAACATAAGTACAAATCTTTTAAGTACCAAATCCATCAGCATCTTTACGAGGGAGATTATCAACGAAGATTGAATTTTTGCAATTGGTAACTAGAAACTGAGCGTCAACAGCCAAATATAAAATCATTTCGGACGAATCTCGATTTACCAACATGGGAATGTTTAACAGGAATAATACGAGATATTGGGCAACTGAAAATAACCATCTATTTAGAGGAGGAGCTTTTTCTAAGAAAGATTCGGCATCAACGTTTGGCTGGGCGTTATGGGAACACGCATTGTAGGACCAATAATTTTTTATGGACCTTTAAAAGGGGCCCGGTACCTACATTTTCTACAGAACAAAATTCAAAATTTTATTGAAGTTTTACCTGCGCAGCATGAACATGTCTTCTATCAGCAAGATGGTGCACCGCCCCATAACGCCCGAGTAGTCACCGACTATTTAAATGAAACTTTTAATAATCGCTGGATAGGTACCAATGGTCCTATACGGTGGCCGGCGAGATCTCCAGACCTTACACCTTTGGATTTTTTTTACTGGGCCCATATCAAGGAAAAGGTGTATAAGACACAACCACATAACATATGAGACCTTGGAAATAGAATTACGCAAGTGATAAACTCTATTACTCCAATTCAGATGGAAAACGTTCTTCGGGAATTTAAAGAAAAGATTAATTCTTGCCGAGAAGTCAACGGTGTACATTTTGAACATTTAAATCATGGTTAAAATAAATTATACCTACCTATTACTTTTAGTGTTTCACTTTTGACTCTTATTTTATTTTTCCGCTTTGAGCAGATTTGTGACATTAGTGCAGGTGAACATTCAGTCGCCGATATCTCATAAACTATTAGGTTTAGGAGACACCAGAAACAAAAAATATCCAGAAAGGTAAGTAGAACGTAAATTTAAGGTTTAATACAGGGTGTTCCATTAAATATATCGAAGTAATTTGAGCCTGAAAATCACTTTTCGTAGTACTTCCGGTTCAGCCTGAAATGAAATTTTTATGACTTTATCAAATTTTACTCATCAAAAAACTTAAATAACCGTAACAGATTTGTTCTTGCGTTTACTTGTTTTATGTAAAAATGAAATAATTTATGATTGATATAACATTTTCAACCGCCATTATCTCGAAAACTGTCAAATATAGATATAGGGTACGCTATATGTTTTAAACCTACAATTTCCTGGGCAATCTAAGTTTCGAATAATATATAGGGTGTTCCATTAAAAATAAAAAATTTTATACTGTTTCCGGTTAAACCGAAAATGAAAATCAGACCTTGTAGCAACTAAACTGTGCATCGTACTCAACCATACAACATCACAAAATTTTAAATCGATATCTTTTTTTTACAAGAAAGTTATAGGCTGGCTAGTAATATCGTAGGCACCCGGTATAAAATTATACACTGAGGTTTTCCACAATGCCCTTTTATAGAGTTGAAACATATTTGTTTAATTTTTGAATAATTAGCCGAGGGAGTCTTAGATGAAACAATCTGTATTTGTATATGACTTTTATCACCGAATTGGGTATAAAATATGCACGAATTTGTTTTGTACTGCCGTTATTTGTATCATTAAAAGAGGAATGTATTTCACAAGTAAATATAAAAGACAATTCCCGACACAAAATGCTAGCATAAATAAATAGTACATGTTCGTTTGTTCATCCATTTAGAAACAGGTAGGATTACGGAAATGTTTCAATTTTGAAGCTGAAAGTACAAAATAAAGCAAGTAATAAGGTACAAAAAAGATATATTACTGCAAGTAGCTTTATTTAAAAGCTTTATCACAGCCAAAAGATTTAGGTTTACCTAGTTTTTAAAGCCACTATAAACGAAGTAGAACAGACAGAAAAAGAGTAAAGCAAAGTTGCTTTATTCTAGAAGATTGAATTTAAATTTAGTTACATTATGTTTTTATTGGTTTCATAAAATTAAACAGGTAAAAGTCCATATTTGAGAATATTTTGTCACAATCATTTGTCCTTAGGGTCATCGTTTCCATGATACAAGGCGTTAAATTACGTCTTCGTGAAGAGATTTTTTTTTGCAATTTTTGGAATACAAATTTGATTTTGAACAAAAATGATCTCTTCACCTTTTTTACGTAGCTTTTACCGTTTGACAATTTGTAAAATGGTAATCACTTATTGTTCGATTAAATGCGCTAATAATTTCGCTTTATAAAAACAAGTAGGCGGTGTTTAAATTAATTATCGCTCTTTTAACTTTATTGATGTGAATTGCCGATTTACATTTAAAAAATGAATTACTCTTTTAAAGAAATGGCCGATATGCATTTCATTTATGGCCTTTGGACTTCATTTGGTAATAATGTAGAAGCTGAAGCATTTTGTAAGGGACGCTTTCCAAACAGATAATCTAAATCGAAGAATGTATATGTATATTCATATGCGCCGAAGGCAGACATGATTTTTGAGACCTAATCATGTGGTGGAAAAAAAGTTGACGCATGAACATTTCGACAGGAGGAATGAATACTAAAAACAGTTCACGCGAATCCTAGTATTAGCACAAGAAGAATTGTAGCCACGGAACATGTGATACACATGACGGCTCATCGTGTTCTAAGAAACAATACATTTTATCCCTATCATTTACAATGGGTTTAGGCACTAAATTCCCAGGATACAGTACCGCGTATGAGAATCTGTGGATGGTATTCGAAACCCTTTCCTTCATTCTTCTGTATTATTTATGGATGAGGCTAGATTTAATATATATAGTATTATAATTTTCTATAATAACCAATTCTGGGACATTTTATCGAGATAGAATACGTGGACCTTTCTTGGTTTGGTCTCTATCATGAAAACATCAGTATAAATTTTAAGCTCAGTTCCCGTACCCACGTCACTGGTAATGCTATTCCAAGTTTTTAATTGTTTTAATTCAAAACTCAATAAGTCTACCAAATTTCATCTCAATATCTTTATGTGGAGAGTCAATATTCCAAAGAAGTCTAGTTTTATGGAGATGCCTTCAACACCAATGATGCGCCTTTGAACTCATCTTCATATCATTTTTTTTTATGAAATAATTCAAGGAAGCACTTATTTTTTAATATGTACTGTATTTGTGGCGTATTTTTGATATAATATTATCAGAAGTGATTGTCAGTCTGTTTCGCAATAAGAAATTCAATAATTAGGTTTCAATTGTGGCAAAACCATGGGCGGGTAATGCACATACTATGTAATAACTATTTTGTGTGAAATCAAAGGTACATAAGTAAGAAACACCTGATCTATAGAGGAATAAAACATAAACAAGTTTCTTATTAATACAATAAAAATACACTCGGAAGATGGTAAACGATGATAATTTGAAACAAATAAAAGAAAATTAGAATAAAACAAAACCTACACGGGTCATTTGTCAATTGCTATTATAGTAACATAAAGCTTGGTGGTAGATATTATTGATTACAATAGGAGTGAGTAATAATTGGGGGACTTCCGAGAAAAAAATTATCACCAATATTAGATAAGAGCACTCTCTACATCTTAAAGTCGACTTTTATATAATGAATATTTTAATTTATGTAAAAACCTTATAACTGACGAAATATAGCTGTTTGAAATAATAGAGTGATATGCTTGTTTCTCCTTATGGAAAAAGACGTTACTTGTGACGCTTAAAACTGCGGCGGTGTTACGGATTATGGTGTTTTTCTCGGGCGCCAGTTCCTTTATATAGTGCAGGAAAAGCACTTTTTCGCTTTAATAGGGTCTCGGATAGCAGCAGTGGAGACAGATTATATTCAGGGATCTAAAAAAATTAATCAAATATAAGAAACAGGGCAATAACAATTTTATAAAAATGTTTTATTCGAATCTGAGAAAACATTTATACAAGATTTATTATTGGTTATTTACAATAACCAAAACAATATCAATATACACACTGGCTATTAACTGGTTATCGTATAAGCACTTGGAAAAGAAGCAGAAATAAAGCCAGTGTTAACTAGATAAAAAAATGAGCAGTGGAGTTGTGCAGAGTAAAGCAATAGTAAATTTTGTACTACACGGGAAAAACTACAAGCCAATATGCGGTGAGAAAAATTATAAGTAAAGCTTGCCTCAACTTGTTTGTTTATAAGCGGCTAGATTATAAATAATAATAAAAAAATGAACTTCGGTGACGGGAGCAAATAGCGACTCGGTGCATTGGCTAAACAAGTTCTTAAGCTAAGAAAACTCTTTCTGGCAAGAATGTCGAAATGACAAATTCACATCATCTACAAACGTCTGAGTTGGAGTGTTAAGCCCTGGAAATATCTGCCTAGCACAGGAAGCACAACATTCTTTCAGACCGGTATGTCAAGTTCGTTACTATCCTCCCAGACTAGACACCTCTTCAGATTTGACTGCCTGAAGTGATAACACACCAACTGCAGTCTTCTGATCAATGATGTTCAACTCTCGTACTAGATAGTTTGGTGATCTTGCCGAGGCTTAAACGGCAGGAGCCGTTTGCAAAATTTTATTTTAAGTTTGTTTGTAATGTATGTTTATTTTTATATTGAAAGATTGCTACTTTTAGAAAAAATAATTGTCTCAAATCTAACACCATTGTATCCATGTAGAGTTCATCAGATGGGTAAGTGTTGCTTTTGTCTAATATTATTTTTATAATTTTACAACTTTTTTTAGTGACAATAGACATCACTACCCCACGCTACAGTTCCGTATGATAACCTGGATTCAACTAGGATTTAATATAGGATTTTTTAAATAACTAATATCTAAAATAAGTTTCATATTTTTAAATCTAAATAATAACGATCTTATTGTTTGCCCTGCAGAATTAATCTGCTGTTCCCATCTTAGATATTTGTCAATGGTAATCTCCAGGTATTTTATGGTATCATCTGTAAAATTTTTAAGTTTAAATCATTACTTTTTATTTTCAGAGTAGTGAAATTCGGTTATCCTCTTTATCACAGCAAAAAGGTAAGTTTTTTGTTTTTTTTAAATTCACCGTAAGTAGTTTATAATCTAATCACTCTTTAATGGTAATAAGATCTTGTTCTATAGTTTCTTCTATTCTATTCCCGCAACTGTTTTGATAAAAAAAAATGGCGGCGTCGTCGGTGAACCCAATAATTGTCCCATCAACATTAATCCTAAAGAGATTGTTGACGTATATACTAAAAAGTAAATGGCCTAAAACTGTGCCCTAAGGCACCCCGCACCTTTTAGTTCGCGCATCGCTTCTAATGGAATTATCTTCAACAAATTGTGTTCTATCTGTAAGATAACTTTTGATTAAGTCGACATTCATTCCTCTAATAGCTATTTCCTCAAGTGATTCTAATAATTGTGTGTGGCTAACTGAATCAAAAGCCTTGGTAAGATCTAAAAATATGCATAAATCAGTTTTACTTGTGTTTAGAGCTTCATATATTTTGCTTGTTAAACATGAAATAACATCTTGAGTTCAGTGTTTTTATTTAAATCCAAACTGCATTGGTGATATAAGATTGAACTATTTTAAACAAACATTTATCCTCAGTTTCAAAACTTTTTCGAAAATTTTTGGTAAGTTTGTTAAAAGGGATACTGGTATATAATTTGTTATCTCAGCCTTATCACTAATTTTAAAGAGTGGTTTGACAATATTAATTTTAAATGCTGTTGGACATAATATTGGTTGTGAGAATTTTATTAATTAAATATGCTAAAGACTCTGAAATATATTACATTATTTGTTTTAATGATTCAGCTCGAATTACATCAATACCTGGAGCTTTACAATATTTATTTTTAGTGTTTTAGTGATTCACAGATTTAATTTTTATTTGTTGGTTTTAGAGAAAATGAAGATGTTGGATTCTTCGTTTCTTTAAACTGCGTTTTTTTTTAATTTTGCTAGCAAGATTTGTGCCAATTTTTGTGAAGAATGAATTAAATGAATTATATATTTAAAAATTATCTAACTATTTCACCATCAGCACCATTAACCCCTTGTACTATAGTTTTGGATGTTAATTTATTATTGAAATCTCTTACTATATTCCAGATATGTTTCATATTATTTTTATTTTTTGTTATTTGTTTTTATAGTAATTACTTTTAGTGGTTTTAATTAATTCATTTAATCTATTTCTGTAATTGACATACTCATATTTTAATTGTCAATTGTAAGGGTCTTTTTTCAGGTAACGGTGCAGTTGATCTCTTTTATTTATTGATATTACAAGACCTTCTGTAATCCAAGATTTTAATTTACGGTTTTTGTGCTTGTCTATAATCACCTTAGTACATTTATCTATTCAATTTGTTACAGTATTAATTAGCCAGTCGGTTGCGTCATTTATATCCTCACTATTATAAAATATATCCCAATCAACTTGTTCAATCATGTTTTAAGTTTTTTGTGATCAGTAATTTTAAAAGTATTTCTTTCCAATACATTTTCCACCTTAGATCTATCTAATAGCAAATTATAAACAATTGGATAGTGATCTGTTAAATTTTCAATAACTACAGGAGTAAAATTTTCAATATCTTGAGTTGTTCTAATAAAGAAATGATCAATATATGAACGGTTATTTCCCTGTACATGAGTAAATGTATTAATAGCAGATCTGAAATTATATTCCCTCATTATCTTAAGATACTCATCAGTGTCTTCATTATTGCTTAAAATATTTATATTAATGTCAGCCACAATTATATTATAATCAATATTTTCTTGACAAAGTTTGGGTAAGTAATTTCTTTTAAGTCCACGAAGAACTGTTTTGGACAGGTAGAAAGAAATCTATATATTGAGGTTATAATACTTTTACCACCGTGTTTAATTGTATTTTTTTAATAACTCTACATTCATTAATATTTAAAATTTCTGCTTTATTTTTAACAGAATTGTTAATAAATATAATGACACCATCATTTTGGTTTAAACCATTCAGATTAAAATAATTTATATCTTGTATTTGTCAACTTCTGTTGAAATTATAAAATCAAATTCTGTTGTAAACTGATTTAAAAATATTTTTAGTTCATAGAAATTCTTAGCAATACTTCTAATATTTACGTGAAACAAATTGAAATTGTTTTTTGATTTTTCGCTTAGAATTTCCTCTAGATATTCTGCTTTTATATCATAAAATTGGTATATATTCATAATCTCTAAGATATTGATTCATTCTTTTCGTTATTTTAGTTATTTATTTTATCTTTAATACTTACTGTATAATAAAATAAAAAATATGTGTATATATATATATATATATATATATATATATATATATATATATATATATATATATATATATATATATATATATATATATATATATATATATATATATATATTTATTTATTACTAACTGCATATATAAATAAAATCTAATAGTGAAATATTCTAAAACATGAATTTAAAAAAAAGAGAATATAAAAAATATAAAATAAATTAATTAAATACAGATTATAATACATTACTTATTTCTCAACCTATCTGATCCTTTGGAAGAATTTTCTGACTCTGAAGGCTGTTCTTTTCTCTTTCTAGTTGAGGCCAAATTTATATTATTTGTATCGTCCTTATCTTTGGTTAGTTGAAGTAGTGAGCCAAATACGTTCGTCTTTGTTTGGACAAGTTGGGGCTGATCAATGTGGATTTCTTCAATACTGTTAATTTCCTTTCCTCCGCTTCTGGTATTCTGGTATTACAATCGGATTTTCTTAAAGTTCTCTGTACGTATATTCTTTTCCATTCTCAAAAATCAAATTTTTTATATATGGTTCACAATTGTTTCCAGTGACTTGGTATATTTTGTATAGAAGTTAAAAAAAATAAACACATTGATCATTGAATAATACTAATTATGTGCTGAAATAGATTTGGGCATAAAACTAGTTTACAATAATAATTGTTGAAACATTGAACACGATAAAATAAAAGAGAAGGTAAAATAATGGATAAACAAATTAATCATATTGCTTCAGATGGTATATTTTTAACTGCCACTAAATCATCCAACATATTCAAGTTTAAATATTTCATAAACTTAAAAGCTTTCTAAACAAATTAGGATGAGACACAAAATCCAAATATCGATGATTTTTAAATAATAATAAACTATATTTTGAAGTCAGAGTTGTGAAAACATACACAACTTCGTGAACGGTTTACTTAATATGAAAGGATATCATATGACGAGAAAATGTTCACATTAAATGTCTACCCACTGACTTGGATTGAATATATGGACATAAGCAAAAGTGACAGATTTTAATAAATGTAATATTTCTCAGTTTGTTTATGATATTAAAAATCCCTCTAAATTAAATCAAATCATTATGATAAAAAATATCAAGTTATATGAAATGATGCTATAAAGATCTGATATTTCCTCCAATTTTTAAAAAATTGTTTTGCAAGAATGTACAAAAAAATGCCAAAAGTTACTCAAAACGTTCTCAAAATAATATACAGGAAACAAAACATTTGTATTTTGCTAAAAGGTTTCCCCTAACCGCTTCTTAAGTCACCAAAGTAATGCCCTGAAAATCCTAGGACCTTGTGTTACGTAAAGAGAAACGAGGCCCTACAGTTTTTGCTGACTCCTAACCACATTTAGGGAATCGACAAATTGCGCTCCCATCTTAGACCGAAATAAAATTTCAACCTTAATTATTATTAATATTAATAGATAAATTTATGGGTAATCAATACTCAGTAGTTACATAACGTGAAATATCCAATCTAAATTACAATAGCTGTCAATAAAACTGAAAACAGAACACATGAAATAATGCCTTTTTGATAAAGGATGTACCAAATAACGTTGATGTAACCCAAATTATTCCATTTATTTTCAAGCAATCAGAACCAGGAGAATCTGTATCGTAAATATAACTAGTCGGCGCTTAAAGCATTTGATATTAATAGATTTAATTCGAAAATAGGTTTAGAATGCAAAGAACTAGTCATATTTGCAAAATACTAAAACTAAAATTAATGTGGACTCCAGTACATCAAGGATATGAAAGATAATGAACAAGCTCATTGTTTAACAAAAATAAATAGTGACAATAAATAGCACTTATGGATCTGAACCACCTTGTCGGTTCTGCTATGAATGCGCGAGGGCAAAATTCCGAGAATTACATGAAAAATATTGCGAGGGACCACCCAAACGCCCTTCAAAACAAAAACAAAAGATCCACTCAGATTAATAGGAAACAAATCAAGAAAACAAATCTCTCCTAGGTGGCATCTTCAATTGTGAGAATTGTGAGAAATCTATCTTATCTGCAGATGATGTAGGAAGAAAAATGAAACTCATCCCACTATCCCCTTTATGCCACTGTGAGGCCTCTTTAGAGAAAGGAGATAGTAGTTCTTTTGGTTCCCATAAATGGGACCGACAATTCTAAGGAACTTCCCTTTTAATAATAAATAATCTTGGGATTATTAAAGCAGCAAGACTCCTAAATGAAATATAAGCATTATACGATAGCAAAAAAGTCTGTCAGAACAAACATTTGATGACACCATGATCAGGAAAAAATAATCTTCTACCTGTATGTGAGACAAGCGATAACAACTTTGAAATTCATACATTCACCAAAACATTTTCTCACTCTTCTACGGTCATTATATACCCAAACACAATATCTTCACTTCGTTACTAGGTTACAATTAGGTTTTATGCAAAAACCGACCTTTGAGAAAACCGGTTTTCAAATACCAGTATTCCAAAAAAAACCAGTTAAACCGATTTTCAATTTTTACAAAAAAAAAAACAAAACAAAACAGCAAAATAAAATATTTATACCTACTTGTATTAAAATTTTTCAGTTTAATTGTTATTTATGAAACTACAAAAACATAACCATAATATTTTCTATTTATACAAAACCAATTAAATAAAAAAACTGAAATATGTACCAATCGGTACGTTTGCCGATAAAACTAGTTTAAATATTAACATTTTAAAATGAAATAAAATTGATTGACTCCTTCTCATCTAAACAATTTTTAAGATAGTGAAACTGTGCTTTCGTCATATCTAGGTCAACAAATATACTCAATGCTTGTGTTTTGTATAAGATAGAATTAAAGTATTTTGTTTAAGCAGTATTTGATGATTTAGGCATTCCATCTATAAACAAAAATTTTTGCATCAGAAGGGCATTAGGCATGGGGTTGAAAAACCTACCACTGGGTAGCCTTTAACAAGGAACCAATAACTGTCTTCACAGAATTTAGATATTTCCAACCGTTCACTAATTCTAAGGAAAAGTATAGTGTGACGTCACCCCCAAATTTGGCTAATGTAAAAATATTACTTTTTTGTTTTTTGTCATACGTTTTCAATTTAAAAAACGGTTTTCCAATTTTACAAATTTATTCAAAAAACGGTTTTTAAAAATCGACAAACCCTAGTTACAATAATAATAGAATGAGTCTGTGGAGTCTCATGTCAATCATTCACCAGAATCATGAAGATTAGTTTTACAGTAAACTTTTACTACAATATGCTTTTGTCTGATGCGATTCCAAATTAAAATGTTAACGTATTTGACAATTTTTGCACATTAATTTTAGTAACTAAAACCGGTTTTTTAATTTAAAAACCGGTTTTCTAATTTTGCAAATTTATAAAAAAAACAGTTTTTAAACCCGGTTTTTATAAACCGACAATCCCCAATTACAATATTCACTTATCCAGACTAATAAAAAGCCTGCATTAAAATACTATTATTTATTCGTACGCAATTCAATGAGGGTCGTCCTGAAATAGAAACAGATCTATTAAGCCACGTACACCACAGTTTTTTAACGAAGCTATAATTTTTGTGATTTTATAGAAAAACAATGTATGATAATGATTAATGACAATAATAGACAATCGATATTAAATTCAAATAATTTTATTCGTCGAACCATATTGTCTATAACGCGGTCAATCAGATTCTGCAGAATATTGTGCCACTCTTCCAAGGTAGCATTGACTAGTTCCTCAATGGTCTGTAGCGGTGAAGTGCGGATGGACAATCTTCTCTTTAGTGCATCTCATGTATGTTCTATGTGATTACAATCAGAGGAGCGAGCAGATCACACCATTTTTGTAATTCCGTTGTCTTCAAAAACTTTGTTCTCACATCGGTGTGAGGCAGTCACATCGATGTAAGGCAGTCACATCGATGTGAGGCAGTCACATCGATGTGAGGCAGTCACATCGATGTGGTCGCGCCTCTCCAGTTACAGAACCTCTACCATAAGATATTTGGTCTAACATGGAATTCTCCTGGTCCTTTTTTCCGCTGCGTCTTTATAGACGAATCCTTTCCTAAATATAAGGAAATTCGAGATTCGTCGGCAAATAGGTAACACACCAAACGAACGCACTGCCTATCTGCGTCCGCAATTTAAATGATTTGCAGAATAAAGAAGATATTCTTTCCTGTGCTGTATTGTCAACTAAGGGTGTCGGCTAGGTCATCAAAAATTTAAATTAAACCCATGTAGCCTGTTTTTAATTGTTTTAGACGAAATGTTGGTGTCATGAATATTCCTAAGTCTCTTTCTTAGTAGCGTAGAATTAATCGTTCTTTCCTGAAGTGTTATTTGAGAACATTAGAAATCCACTCCGAGAGTTGTTTTATTTGAGTGATCACCACCATGAGTGTGTGTAATGAGAAGAATACAATTCCTCAAGCTTTTTCCACGCTCATATTATGCACTTTGACTTAAATTCAGTCTCCTACTCATTTTCCATTGCTACAGTCCATCTACTACCATCCCAATATTTCTATCTAATAATGAATTAATTAACTAATCTAGGCATTTTTTAAAAAAATTTTACACTAGACGCTTTTCAACAATGACACTCCTAAATTAAGTTACAGAATAATAATCAAACATTTTTTGTTTACGTATTCAGACCAATTTTTTTTATTTTAACATTATAAACTTAGTAGCCGAGAAACACATCACAACAAAATTCATTCAAAAGTACGAGAAATAGCTTGGATTTTCAAAAAACATTTTAGAGTGTTAAATACATGTACTAACAGTACATGTATTTAAAAGCAGGTGAATGTTGGGAATAAATTTATTTTTCTTTTTGATTTGATTCGATGTTTTCTTGCCAAAGCAAAAATAAATTCATAGGTAGTGAGTTTTAATATCAGAAATAAATCAGAATTATTATACACCACTCATCTTACGGTAAGGTATATACCTATATATTTGCTCGTTATATATTTCGCCTGTGAGTATGTTTAGCATCTACCTTGTCAATACATTATCATGCTCCATTAGATTATTAATTATTGGGTGAATACTGTAATAATTAAATACGCTTCCAACACAGTCTTTGTTAATGTAGTGATGTATTAATCGAATCATACGAAATGTGAGAGAGTCGCTTAGTGAAATAAAAGTTTTAAGAATTATTAGTCTCCTTTTTAGTTTCGTATATAATATTTTTTTAATCGTTGAGATAAAATTGTGAAGTAGGTTGGAACCTTTGATGTGAACTTAACATTGACGTAGTTTTCCACAGAACATCAAAGCACCATATACTGCACTCGATATGCGTTAACCCAACCAAATTGACATCATCTAGAAATGATTAAAATACATAAAAACTTTAATCATCTTAAGATGATAACAACTTGGTTGGTGAAACGTGCGCCAAATGCATTATATGGTGTCTTGATGTTTCTAGGAAAATTACGTAATATAGAATCGATTTTATATATACAGTATTTATTCAGAAATTATGAAACAAAATAACAATACATTCATTGCAGATGAATCATACACATTCATTTGCTACATGAATAATAGAAATGTAAATGTAGAGTACAATGACTCTGTGGATATAGCGCATTTGAAAGTTCCACAAGGCTCTGTTATGGGGCAACTGTTATTCGTCTTATCTATTAAAGACGACTAATTTTATAGAAGCTACTTGGTTCCCGATTTTGCTGGTTAATAGAATTGAACTAATTTTTTTTTAATCACTTATTTCCTATTTTCCCTACCAGTCATTCATTGTGCTAGAACATAAGTCCCTCAGTGCTTGTGTAATTGGACAATTTTGACAATTTTGCAAAACCAACACTTTATTGTCGAATATAAATCTTTGCACAGATATCTAGAATCTGCAGTTTAAGATCCCATTCGAAAGTTCATTTTTCCTATAAGGGAAAAGGGAAAAAGGTCACTTGTGACACCCACCGATATTTGCGGTGTACGGAATTCTCGGGCGCCCCTTCTCTTTAGAGTGCAAGTAGTAAATGAGAAATGATGATCAGTCCTACTATATGTTACCAAAGCAGTTTCATTGGGTTATACATCTGTAGCGGCTAAAACCTGACAGCTCAAGATATCAATTAAAATTTAATATAATACCAGTCGTGGCATCTCTTCACAAACCATGACATCCCTTATCGATAAGATTCCTGCGGTAGCAGGAGTACATCGATGATTATTCACATCTACACCTAGAGGAGGCTGTTGGTAGTCGATCTAGTTACTCTGTTACACATCTGTCCTATTAATCTTTTTTATGTTATTTTGGTGTTCATACATCCGTTGTTTTAAATAACTACCAGTTTGTCCTATATAAAATTTATCGCAATTGTTGCAAGGTATGCTATATATTACATTGGACATTATGGCCATCGGAGTCTTAGTTTTCAATTTTGTGAAAAGATGTTTGTTATTTATATTTGTATTTTTTAAAAGCTACATGTGTGCTCATTTTTTAGGACTTGGTTTAAACTTTCTGATAGGCCTCGAATATACGGAATTGACAGAATTTTTTTTTATTATCATCTTTTTTATCCGATATGTATGGTTATGCTTACATTAGCATTATTATATAATGATTTATTTATAATACGATTACTGGTTTAAATAACTGGTCTTTTATCTCACAAACTCTTTATTAATGCTACCGGTTTCGTGATATTTATACTAAAGTATTACCACATCTTCAGGCAACAAGACTAAAAATTGTTAGAAAACATTAGAAGAAAATAAATTGAAGAAAAAATTGACGAATATAAGGTTAAAATTGTAAATATAAAACTTACGTTAAAATACAAATATCCAAAGATTTGTCCACATTTAAAAGCAATATACAGCCAAATAACAAAATACATCACTTTGAAAAAAATTAATTTTAGACTGTAAAGTTAAAATGTTAAAACAAATTAAACTGTCTACAATATATTATCATCTGTTCATAGACTAGTGACAGGTGAATGTGGGGACCTCTATCTTAAAATACATATAAAGTGGTCTTTCAGTTATATGTCAATAAAGGCCTAAAATTTAACCCTACAATAAACAATAACAAATTCAATATAAAAAATTTAGAGTTATTAGCAGCAGAGAGTGAAACAGTTTTACAATCATTAAATACAGAAAACAAAGAACCGGTCAGAGATGAGATTAAAAACATTTTAAGAAATCAAAAAAGCAAATTTGACTAACAACAACATTCAAAATGGAAATTTTGACTATAAAATTATCAAATGTATCCAACAAAAATTAAAAAACAATAATTTAATTTTAAGTAAAGCCGACAAAGGAAATTGTATCGTGATTATGAATAGATCAGATTATAATGAAAAAGTTCTAAAGTTTCTGTCAGACAACGATATTCAAAAAAGTAATGTAAAACTGAATCCTTTTATTAACAAAGTAAAAAACTGTTTGAGAAACTCTACACACCTATTAGATAAACCAAAATTACTCACACTAAACCCGGACTTCAGCTTAATACCGAGATTATATGGTTTATTAAAAATACACAAAAATAACAATTTTGAAGAAATACCCATAAGACCAGTAGTAGCATTTAACAATTCTCCAACATATAATTTAGCAAAATATCTCAATTCTTTGTTAAAAGACATCTACAAAGATTATTTTACCCATACTGTTTTCAATAATGTTGATCTAGTCAATAAGATTAAAGATGTACATGTAGACAATACTTACATGTTAGTATCATTTGATGTTAGCAATCTATTCACGAACGTACCACGCAATGAAGTCGTAAATTTAATCAAACAAAGGATGACATCAGATAATAATTTTATTGACGAGCAGGTTAGAGAACTACTCAATTTAATAAATATATGTCTAGAACAAAACTTTTTCTCGTTCAATGGTGACACATATTGTCAAAATGAAGGACTAGCTATGGGATATCCTCTATCTCCCATTCTAACTGATATATTTATGCACAATTTTGAAACTTCTAACATTATGAATAATCCAAGGTTTAATATTTTTTTAATATATTATTATCGATATGTAGACGACATTCTGTTATTATGGTCGGGCAATCTACAAGATCTAAATGATTTTGCTAGTCACCTTAACACACTTCAATCGACAATAAAATTCTCTATTGAATTAGAGAATGAAAATAAACAAATAAATTTTCTAGATCTAACCATTACATTAAAAGATAATAAACACAATTTTGACATTTTTAGAAAACCAACTGACACTGGAGTAGTTATTGATAATTTATCTAACCACCCATACCAACATAAAGTAGCAGCTTTTCACTGTTACATAGACAGAATTCTAAAAATTCCTCTAAGTACAGAGTCCTTTAACAGAGAATTAATGATTATTAAACAAATAGCCTCTATTCATAATTTTCCACATAACCTAATTGATAAAATATTAACAAAAAAAGTGAAATAGAATTACATCTAATTTAACCTATATCAACGACCCTCTTTATAATACCGCAGTAAATAACAACAAAAAATATTTTCCACTTACATATATAGGACCAGTCTCTTACAGAATAGCCAATATATTTAACAACCACTGCAATATTGCTTTTAAAACATCTAATTCTCTCAATAAATATTTTGTACACAATAAAGATGAAATTCCATTATTGGACAAATGTGGAGTATATAAGCTTAACTGTAACGACTGTAATAGTATTTACGTTGGTAGAACATACAGAAATTTCAAAACAAGATTAAAAGAGCATCTTAGATGCTTCAGGTTGCAAACGGGTTTTTCACAGTTTGCCGAACACTTATTCAATGAGAGCCACTCATTTAATCAAGAGACTGGTTTTGAGGTACTACACTTGGCTAATAGAGGCGGATTACTTAATAACTTGGAGTCTTTAGAAATCCTTCGATATATCAAGTCAAACACAGTTACATCACTCAATTCACAGGTAACATCTGATTCCACTTCGACTTTTTCAGCTTTGTTTTGATGTTTGCTCTGTAACTCCACATAGTTTTTAGTTTTGTCTTGTGCCATCGATAATTGTTTTTACAATAAAACTAGCTCACCGGGACCGCAGTGGCCAGTGAGTGTTGGTTGTTGCGGTTTTGTTGAGCAATTTTTTGAATTTTAGATGTACTTTCAATTAATTCTTATTAAATATAGTACTAAGAAACCTCACATGGTGACATATAACTGAAAGACCACTTTATATGTATTTTAAGATAGAGGTCCCCACATTCACCTGTCACTAGTCTATGAACAGATGATAATATATTGTAGAGAGTTTAATTTGTTTTAACTTTTTAACTTTACAGTCAAATTTATTTTTTCAAAGTGATGTATTTTGTTGTTTGGCTGTATATTGCTTTTAAATGTGGACAAATCTTTGTATATTTGTATTTTAACGTAAGTTTTATATTTACAATTTTAACCTTATAATCGTCAAGTTTTTCTTCAATTTATTTTATTCTAATATTTTCTAACAATTTTTAGTCTTGTTGCCTGAAGATGTGGTAATACTTTAGTATAAATATCACGAAACCGGTAGCATTAATAAAGAGTTTGTGAGATAAAAGACCTGTTATTTAAACCAGTAATCGTAGTATTATGGACTCACACGGGTACCACTTCCCTAATTTATTTATAATACTATTCAGGTAGTTATTTTTAACTAGATATGTTTTTAACTTCCTCGTATTATCTTCCCAAAAACATTCATGTGAGAGCTTTTTTAATCTGTCATTTAAGTTTTTAATAATGTTTATTTTTTGTTTGATTGATTGGTTTGAATAAAAGTTTATGATTGCTTTTACTAAAATAAGAAATAGATAAATAAATAAATAAATAAATTTCATAATTTTTAGGTATTAATTCAGATTTCACAATTGCATTACTTTTTCTCATTTTAATTTAATTTTTATTATTATGTCATTTTTTCTTTCAACGAATGTTGCGTAAATATACAAATTTTTAATTAATCTCTTTTCTGTGATAACCAAATGTTAAAAGTGTAAAATTTAATTTTATGTGTACATACTTTTTCTTCGTAAAATTACCACTGTGACTTATTTCAGTGTCCTGAAGATGAAATAAATTGTTTTAAAACGTCGACTTTTTTTAAATCTAAAGAAAATATACATATAACAGGCAACCAAACATTCAGTTAAATTTAAAATAAATGACTGAAATATAATGCCTGCCAAAGAAACACTTCATTACAGCAAATCTGCGCATCCACAATACCTCATTGACTTGGTCCAGCTTGGATGTGAACTCGAATTGTCACATCCAAGCACATTGTCGATGTGAGTTTATAAAATGTCAAAATATACAATCTGATCTTCAAATATCACAATGACCACTATTTATTATATTTTATCGGTCAAGAGGTTGTATACGCTCAATAAAATTAAGTAAAAACACTTTTATAACATTTAATTATAAATCTGTACAACATTTTTATCTTTTATTGTTTGTAGTGAAATTTTTATATGAATTAAAATTTAAACAACAGTATTGAATATCTATAGTAGGTGTATATTTTTCCCTGCAGTGACATTAGAAATTTTATTCTATTCTATTTTATTTCAGTCTACCAATCTATAGAACAGTCTACAGTAATTTCAGTCGACCAATCTATGAAACATGAAATATTTATAGTAATTACAATACTGATGTCATTGAATGAAATCAATTCACAAAATGTTCTTAAAAGTCCTATTAATATTTTTTTGGATTCTAACTTAAAAATAAACTGTATTGGGCCCTTTTTGACCTCAGGATTGAATTAGTATATTAAGTCTTCATATTTTATGAGAATATACAATATTATTTTAGCTCTATAGACATCAAACATTTTCCACCATCCCTCGCAATTGAATGATCAAAGGAAAAGGCCAGCAACTCGAAAACGCTGGTAATATTAGTGGTCAGGGTTAAAACTAACCACTTTATTTTAACAGCAAACACATTTTGTAGCGACCAGATATATATTAGGTAAGCTAACAAGAAAATTGCGATGCCTCTTGTGAATAATTTTTTTTAATACCAGTCATGAAAACGAAATAGGCGAGAGTATTTGAAAGTATATGCATTAAGCACAATAATTTTAATAGCCGTACTCCAAAGTACCCTAAAATATATGTAGCATCTGCAAAATTTAGGTAAATTGTTTCAATTTATTGTGTATCTATCATGAGATAATTAACGAACCTCGTTACAAGATAAAATGACGAAACAATAATTTATCTTATTGTATTAATGATAATAAAAACGCCCTTGACTGTTGATAGTAAATGCCGTCGACTAATGAAAACTATTTCTATTATAAAAACTTCAAATTCAACCATACGTAAATATATCTCATACCTTCTAAAATTGGCGCTTGCGAAGGTCCTTCTCCTGTGTAATGTGTGAAAACATATAACTCATTTGACGAATCTACCCTTTTTATCTTTAATTTCTACAATATGTGGAGATGATGAAAATGTTATTGGTAAATTTTGAGAAGTGCCTATAACCATATTGTGTACAAAGCCTTCAGCCTCAAAGTAGTAATTTACTGTGAATGTAACTAACACCAGCTCTTAAATATTAAGAACATGGTTTTGCGTTAGAACAATTAGTTTTATAAAATATGAATAAGAAACTTTTAATTTTAGTGACCGTAACATCTGACCAGAGTCCAAGCTTTTTAAGAGATTAATGTAGAAAATAAAAAGAAAATAAGAATAAGTGATCTAATACTAATCATTTTCAATTCGCCGCATAAGACATATTTCAACAGTCGCATCCCTTAAGAGGGCTAATCGAACCAGTGTTTGTAAGGTAATTTTTCAAAATTTATTTCTTCCATACGGTTTGGTCAAATTACACCAAATTTGGAGGATCAGTAGTTGAAAGTGTACTAGAGGGTACATGTATATCTATTTTAATTAATTTTCACTTTATGTAGGGAAAATTTATACTGTAAATATAAGTGAAATTTGGACGTGATTAGCTCCTGAATTATGATATCAATCGGTAAAATTCGAGGTAAAATTCATACATGTCGTCTAGAATGAATCTTCATAATTATGCTCAGCAAGTTTCAAACTTTTATTCCGTACTATTTGGTTAAAAAGAATTTTCTAAATAAGTATCTTTGTCACTACAAATGGAGCAAGGAAGTGTTACCTCTATCGGGAATCGCACCTCAATGAAGTCAGTGAATAAAACGTCCGGTGAAGGTATAGTCAAGTGCAAAATTATTCTGCGGCGCATGTATAAAAACTTTCTAGAGAGTGACACAGCTATCCGAAGCTTTTTCCTGACTAGGCCCCTTAATAGTAAGTTATTAAAACATAGTTGGGTGGACGAAGGTATTAAATACTTTTTAACAAATTTTCTTATAGGCCATAGTATAATAATATGTAGGAAGCGTTTGCCAACTGTGTTTTAAAATTACGCCATTACTCTAATTAAAATTTTGGCAATATTAAGAGTGCTTTCTGGTAAAACGGGAGTAGAAATAAGTTGTTTTATAACTGAACAAATTAACTTCCTACTGAAATTAAATTTAAAGGAAATAACTATGTATTAAAGTGTGCTAAAAGTTAAGAATTACCATATGTCTACATATTCGCATATTTCACCATTTATTAGTACCTCTGGTATACTATTAGTTCATCAACAAATGTTTTCTTGTTTTCCTATATATTACTGCTATCAAAACCAACTGTAAGTATACATGCAGATAACCTGGAAAATACATTTATATTATGTTATGTAAATTGGATGTTTTCTCTTACATTTCGTTTATAAAGGATAATTTATTCAAAGCACTATAAGGCAGAGAAAGTAAACGATGTAAAGGTTTTATAACTTTTGCCAACATAAATATAGTCTAATTAAAAATTAAATTTTGACAGCAACATAAAAGCGTTGGTTATTATTTTTGATATTTGTCATTATCATAATTCCGTAATTTTATATCAAATATACGTAATAATGCCATGTATAAATGTTGTATAAAATACAGTCGTGTACTCATTATACTAACAGTATCCCACACATCTAACATCAGAAGCAGTGAAGAAAAAATCAGATAAAAATAAAGGACGTCAGTCATCGTGATAGCTTCAATGATAGTTCTACTTCTACTCGTAGTCCTAATGATAGTTCGAATACATCTCCAGCAGCAAACATACAGTTACACATTATTCTGTGGTGATATTCACATATAGCTACACCATCTGTGTTGGTATTTACACACAGCTACACTCATCGTAGTGGTATTTACGTACCGTTATATCCATTGTGGTGGTATTTACATACAGTTACGCCCGTTGTTGTGATATTTACATACAATTACATCCTCTATGGTAGTATTTACATACAGTTACATCCATTGTGGTGGTAGTTACACTCGCTTTGGAGGTATTTACATACAGGGTGCTGGTATTAGTTACGCCAGAGTCACGAGTTAATAGTGAAGGTGTTTCAATTCATTTCTAAAATTGCATTGTTACACGTATATTCTCAAATTTCGTGGCTGCGAAGACAAACGACAGTTACAGGATGACCGATTGTAGGATCTCACCACCGAGTATATGATTCATTTATTCACTATAAGTCACTACGACTAATAACCACCATTGTATTATTTATCTTTTGTATTATGTAAGGTTTTTTATATGTAGACTACGATACGATTTTGATTTAGTTTCATAATAAATTTCAAACGAGACGCTTGACATTATATTGTTGGTCATAAAATGTTGTGTAAAATACAGTAGTGTACTGATTTTACTAACAGTATATTTACCCCGCACATCTAACATACGTCTTATAAACAGAGAAATGAAAGTTACTTGGTTATGTAGTATTACTGACAACCGTTGAAGTATCCCAAATAAAACTAATATAAAATTAAATATTTCTTAGATTTTTACGTATAGTTAAACGTTAGTTAAACATGATGTTCATAAATGAATAAAATCAAGACGATGCCCTTGTTGTGGGGATTATTTTAATATAAGTATGGGCATCTTAAGAGTGCGTTTTCACCAAGTATCCAAGTTAAATCTATAAATCACTGTTAAAATTTCTCTGTTGGTAATATTAAAAAATGAAAACAAATAATTAATCCCAAATACTATATAGACCTAATATACAGGGTGGGACAATTGTGCGTCCAAATTTCGAATTCTATGATAGCTAGAAACTTGATTTAAAAGCATAAATAAAATAGACAAAAAATCTATAACCGGAAATTATTTTCGAATATACAGACAGGGTGAGCCAAGACGATTCTACAGGGTCAACTAACATTTTTTTAAATGGAATGCCATGCATATCAGAACATTTTTTGAAACCTCATTGTGGGTTGCTTCCACTTATTATTGATTCTCTCCCAACCACTTGGATGTGATGATTTTTTTTTGTTGTATTTATGCCATTTACACGTGTATAATAAAAAAATCACTACAGTCACAATTATCGATTTTAAGAAAAAAATATGTTAGCACCAGTTATGAGACATCCGTATGATAACACTCAGCGATTTTCACTTCCTAAAAATATACAGGGTGACCAAAAATAATTTTTAAATTTACAACTATTTGAATTGAAAAAACGAACATTTTTTTGAGCATACCTATGGCTATCTGTAACCATTTTAGATTTATTGAGCAATAACTACAGAATTCAGCAATGAAAATTAAAAATATTTTTTTTATAATTCAAGAGAAGATATTATAAAAAGTGCTCCACATGTTGCCCATTTCTATGCGTCTTTGGAATAAGGTTTCTACTGTTCATAAAATTGCCGGAGTGATACTTCTAAAAGCATTTATTATCCTTTCCTTCAAATTTTGAATTGTTGTTGATGTGATGTCTGTATGGACATCATGTAACATGCTTATTATAATACCTTCTCTTGAATTATTTAAAAGAAATCCATTATTTTTAATTTTTATTGCCGAATTTTGCAGTTAGTGTTAGTGTTAAATTGAAAACGGTCACAAATAGCCATAGAAATGTACGTACAAAAAAATGTTCATTTTTCAATCCTACATCACATCGTCCAAAAATATACAGGGTGTTCCATTTGAGAAAACTGAGAAAATTCAGTTAAAAAAGTTGTAAATTTAAAAATCCTGTTTGGCGACCGTATATACTTTTAGGAAGTGAAAATGGCTGAGTGTCATCACATAGATGTCTCATAACTGGTACTAACATATTTTTTCTTAAAATCGATAGTTGTGATTGTAGTGATAGTTTTTCTTATCAAGATTACTGTTGTCTAGAATGGTTAATTAGGTACAGTCAGAGCACCTATCTTGGAGCAGTTTTCATATTTGTCTATTGCTAACATATTTTTAAAAGGGTTTTTTTTATTCACATTGGGTTCACACTGATTCATTGACGGTGTTGACTGTCCACTGAAAATATTTTGAGCTCTCAGCTAAAGTGGTTTAAGAAAAATACTATTTTTTATGCTGTCCCTTGTTTTGGCACAGGAACTAAAATCCTTATTGAATCATTTTAAGGATGTAAGGAATAGTCACTATATTAACCTCTTCAAGCCTGACAATAATAAATTGTACACAATCATTGTTAAGATTTGTACATTAATTATATTGTGCATTAATTTCTAAGGTGTAAATTGCAAATTTTGATCATACCAGGTCACAACCCATCTTAAATTAACATAGACTATAGTGTACGCCAGGTCCGAAGAAGTTAAAAAAAAAACAAAAATTGCATTCCTTATAAAAATAAAGCTAAATATTGATCTTTATAGTACATAACAAGTATAAAAAGTAAAATTTGTATTCTCAGTTTTCAACAAAACGGAAACTGGCACCTTTTTTATTACAGATGGATAATTTACATACATACGTAAGATATATACATTTTGGCGGTATAAGTGTCTGCAATTTTCTAGAGATCTATTATCATTTCACCAGGAACTTTAGGGAATACATAGGAATCTTTAGTGTCCTCATAATTCATAAACATAATATTTTTCTTTCCTTCGTCATTATTCAAAAAACAACTACGACGTCTTTTGCCTTTAACGATTCTTCTGTATTCTCTTCTACATGATATCAGGTTTACTCAATCGATGATATATCTTCGTTGCCTGTCAGAATCAGCTGAACAAAGTTGTAGGAGTTTCTCGAGTTTGTCAGAGAATGATCATGAATGGAAATATCATCGTTTGAATCCGATGTACCAGAGCAAGCTGTGTTCCGTTCCTTTTATATCTTTCTTTTTGCAGGGCACATTCTGGATGAACTAAAGATAGCTAACTGATTCTCGAAGTTTTGGATGTATTATCCACTACGCTTGTCGGTCAGACTTCTACTGGGAACCGTGGGCAACTTTCTCCTTGTCTTCATTGTTTGTGTTTATCTTTCTTTTTTTCAACTCTTTCAGCCTGGAAGTCCAAATTTCTGGATCATTTACATTTGTTCTCCTCTGGACAGCAGTGTTAAAACCGTTTCAGAACCTAATAAATAAATACCATTGGCTGCAAAACATCCTTAAGATTATGAACAGAACGTTCTGACATAAGTGAGGAAAGTCTTTCTTGACTCATTTTAGACCTTAATATATTATTTTCAGTTTGGAAAAAAATTTTCTCCGCTAGCAACTGACACTAGCAGAGTTAATAAAATTCGTAGGGCAACTAGAAAATTTGCAAAACTGCTGACTAAATGGTTTTCATGTATATGCTGTTTGGATCTTCATCTAAATTTCCATTATAAATTATTTAACCGCTTTTAACTCCTCGAATAGATCTACTGTCGATATCTACTTCTCTGTTAACTTTTTTGTTGCAAGGACTTACAATATTGAAGAAAGCCAGTTTCATTTAATACTGTTTCAAAAACTGAATGCAGAAATTCGAAGGAATCATTATAGTTTTGAGGAGACTACACTGGAGTCTACATTCTACAATGTTTCATTCAAGAAAGAAGTGTCTTCTTTTGTTATATCATGTTTTGGGCTAGCGCTCAGTGATTGCGTGTCAAGCGAGATGTGGAATCATTGGTGACAACGTGATACGCGCGGACGTTGAATATTAATACAGTTTGTAAATAGCACCCTTTTCTTTATTTTTCACTAATTATTTATTATTTGACAAGTTGTAGGTAACTAATTTTACATGCCAAAAGCCGCCTCTTTCTCTGGCTACCCTTGCCACTGTATAGGCGCGCTCCTATGTATGGTTCTGTGCGGGATTCTTTTTTAATTAAAATAAATAAAAAGCTTCTTATAACCGAACAGCTTCAGCTGCTTTGTAACGAAAGTAGAATTAAAATTAATATATTGAGAAAAATCGAAGTCTGAAAATAGTCGTAAGCGCTTATGGAGGCCCAAAAACATGACGTAAAAAACGAGATGTAGATTAATAAACTAGTGTGTTAAATAGTGTAATCGTGTAATCGTGTAATCATGTAATCGTGACCATAATCATACATCTCTTTCAATTTTAGTAATATGTGAATGAAATTGGGTTTATTAAGGAAAATGTTACTATCGTTTTTTGAAAATTGATTGTCTTGTATTTCTGTTAATTATTTAAGAATAATCTGTACTCAACCAAACCAATGACTCATATTTTAATTTTCCGAAAAAAATAATCACTATCAATATTTCACCTAAAAACTATTCTACATAGACAAACCAAGCCTGTGTTAAAATGTGTAGCATCTACTAGTCAACGACAAATTTGTTTTTCAATAAATCTTCAATGGATCTCGCAAAATTTAAAATAATAATACAGCGGTACGCTCAAACTATCAATGTAATTTACTCTATGCCTAGCAAAAATGCAATATGCGAATAAATTAAGTACCATAAATAAGCGACTACATGTAACCCAAATTTATACGTCGAAGCAATAATCAACTAGAATTGATTTCTTGTAACGTAGCTGAAACAAGCTCTAAATTTACTTAAGTGAGCTATGCATCTAGATATTATTAGTCACAACTACAAACTTTATTAGTCACAACTGCAAACTTTGACAATAAAATTTTGCACCGTTTCAAAATGTAGTAATAAAAGTAGTTTAAAGTTATTTGTGACACTATCGACAATTTGTTAATGGCACTCTGTGTTGCAACACCCCCATATATTATTTTTATCATCTTGTAACGCCATCCGATCAGAGCAGATAATATTTTGTAAACCTACGAAAACATAAAGAAAGCATTACTGTGTAATACATCGTAAAATTACTGTAGTATATTTCCAGTTAGTTGGCATTAACTTTAGTGTTAAGAAAATAGTTTCTAATGAAATTACTAAAATTACTTTTCGGTAGGAGTATTAATGAATGAATGAAATAAACGAAAATGATCGTCTATTTCAAGGAAGTTACTTGGCAACCGTAGGTATAAATGATATGGTGTGAGTTACCATTATGTTAAAGTTTAGCCTTCACTTGATAATAATTTATTAGGGGACTAAAAATAATACTATAGTGAGTCAAAGTAAATTTCCTCATAAACTATCTCAAAACCATCTAAAAAGTTCGTTGGAATATTCTCGAAAACTATTGATCCTTAGGAAAAAGGTCTGCGTGTATAAACATTTTGCAATATTTTGACGTTGCGCATACCGTATATCAAAGATGTAGATGTAGACTTGCCACAAATGTATATCTGTATGTAAAGTAATCAAATAAAGAATATCTATCTATATATAATTATCATTCCAATTATTACTTTACACATAATTTTAACTGATCGAGATATTTGAGCAAACGTAATTTGGTAGTATAATATTTAATACAGTTACTGAGTTTGCTCCATCTAATTACATTTTTTAACTAGCCAACTAGAAGAATGTAGAGGGTCATTATTCCGTCTAATCGCCGATGCAGTGAATATTTTATATGATGTGTATTCTTTTTATAGGTGATGTTATATACTAAAAACGAAGAGTCATTCTCTTGACTGCAGTTGATGTATTTTGCTACTGATCAGTGCAATAAAAAATATCCATGAAATGCTTTCCTAGATTTATTTCTTAAAAGAAATAGAATAGTGAATATTGAAAACAGACTGTTTTTTTGGTTGCTACGTTACTATTTTACATTTTAGTTTAATCTGATTAATTTAGTAGATATAAATTTGATATAAAAATGACTCTAAGTAGTAGCTAGTCATAATTTTCAGCACCCACCCCAAATTTCTACAACATTTTATTATTTTTTTATATCTTTGGTTTACATTATCCACGAAGTATATTTATTTGTCGACCCCTATTTAGCGTGCACTTAAAATTTTTTCTAGAAAGCAGCCACCATCAAATCTCAATAGAACTGAGAATGAAGTTTAATTTGGGAGGGCTCTTAATTATATAAACGTTGAAAACTTTTGTATTCTAGGTATTATTTGGTATTATTAACATTCAGCCATTATTACGCACGACAATAAGATGATTATACGAAAACAGTCCTTAACATCATAAGTACATTTCCCGTAAAACTATAAAACCATTGTATTAAATACATATATATATATATATATATATATATATATATATATATATATATATATATATATATATATATATATATATATATATATATATATATATATATATATATATATATATATATATATATATATATATATATATATATATATATACATACTATGTACTTCCAAAAATGCAATACACCAATCCAAGGTAGAAGTGGTATAAAATTTATAATATACCGGGGTATTCGTGAAAGATTATCCCCTTCTTAACTTTTTCTTTTTTTGCCCTAAAAAATAGTTGTAGGAAATTTTCTTCACATCTCAACGCACTAAACAGATAAATAATCGAGCATCGCGCTTCAAAGGCCAAACTTGGATTTTTTTTAACATCCTGCTTATTTTCAGATTTTTTAATTCATTGCCCCGTTCCAATTAAACAATAGTTATATTATAAAATTAATGGAAATATTCACAAAAAAAAAACAAAACCTGAGCATCTACACATGCCTAAAATATTACAAATATCTAGGGATGGCAACGATGCGTCGATGTTTTAAAAATATCGATGCATCATACTATAAAGATTGATGTTTTGCTATCGATGTCATAATGACGTTGTATCGTCAATCAGATATCGATGATAAAACATCTATGTTTATAGTCTGAGCCATCGATATTTTTAAAACACATCGTTACCATCCCTACAAATATCACATTGTCCAGTGCAAAGTTTTAAGACTTGAACATAAGTAGATAATATAGTAATAAAGTAATACCAATAAAGGCATGAAGAGAGTAAAGCAAAATTTCAAAAAGAACTTATTGGAAAATTTTAATTCAACAAAATTTTTGACAAGAAACAGTACCAAACAATAGTGTTAACATAACTATTATATATACATATCCTTGTAATTGGAAATAAGTAACTAATTTAAAAATTTAAGAATGAATAGGTTGTTCCATTAAAAAAAAACAAGTTTGGTGTATATCTTTTAAACGCGATGCTCGATTCTTTTTTTTGTTTAGTGCGTTGAGATGAGAAGAAAATTTTCTACAACTTTAGATGTTACCATTTTTTTCTAGGACAAAAAATAAAAAAGTTGAGCTGTGGACAATTTTTCGTGAATGCTTCTGTACTTTCCACATTCATGTTAGCATGAACATGATCTAGGTAATCTTTTTCGATTGCTCTGTACATTATTACAAAATACAGTTTACTGCAACTATTGAAAAACAACAGCAATTATATGCGTCTCATCGTTTACTTATAACAGAAATTACTATATTGTTCCTGAATATACTGTATCAGCTATTTATGAATATACAGGAAATAATCCAAATTGATAATATATTTTCACCTGTTTACTTCTAATCGATGCGTCGCTTCCACAATATCCCCGAGATTATTATTTAATTTCTCAGACAATTAAATCATATCCTGTAAAGGTAAATATGCCAAGTCTGACATATTCTATAGCAGAAGAGAAAACAGCAAAATGAGATACTTAGGATCCTATTAAATATATATGATGTAGTAAAACAAGATATAGAATGTCAGACAATTTTAGCACAAGAATGCACATGTTAAGAGAGATACGTAAATAATGATCATCCATTGCCATTATTAACTGCTTGAGAACTAAGAGAATTATAATTGAAATTGTGAATATTGTTAGCCTCACGAAGTTATAATTGAGACTAATAATTTGAAATATTTAAGTATGAAACAGAATTAGCATTAAATGATATATTCAATTGTTATTAATTACATAAAAACCATCTATCTGCCCGCCTGTTTCTTATGTAACAATATGTTGGAAAATCTTTCTGATACTAGAATTCATACTAAAATTTTGTGTCAAAAAAGTTTTCTGATTTAATGAATGAAATGAAAAACATAAAACTTTCTGATTAATTCTGTTTAAGGTATAGGTACCGCCTGCACATCTGCAAATTATAAGTGACTTACTTATTAACAAGTGCCGGAAATATATGCCATTTTACAGAGCCGGCAGTAATATAAAAAATTACATTTTTTAAAAAGTCTATATAATTAATTGATATGTATGCATTCATTTATATACCTACAATATATACAACCAGTCGTGCAACCAGGATCATTGCGGCAACACATATATAATTTATAGGCATCTATAAAGCAGCTTACAATCGTCAGTCTGTTGCCAGCATGATGGGTGGATGAATTTAGGCTGAATATGAAGTCCGAACGAAACTTAACTATTGTGCATTATTGCGCCATTACAGTTAGGGCGTTTGCCAGAGCACTGATAGGAGCAGACAGAAATTTCTAAGTTCAAGCTACAAACGATTTGTATATTTTTTGAATGAAATCCTTTTCTATTCACATAATGGCGTTCTTGATCTGTGGGGGCTAAAATAGCTACATGGGTACAATCGATACACCCAATAATTCCAGGAAAACCTGCCTTCTCCATGAATCCTCTTTTAATATCCAATTTTCTCTCTTCAGTTGTAGGAAATCTAATCCATTTGTCCGACATGTTTTCCGTAATAGCCTCTGAAACTTCTGCAATGCATCTGCTCACAACTTGTTGGCTGCTAGAGGGGAAGAAATTCTTCTCCTATACCACACTGGTAATTACCAGTTGCAAAAAATCTCAATGCTATAAAAATTCTTATTTATCTTGTAATCTTTGTTACTCGTAGACTCTCCGACATGTGAGGTGTTAACTTCCGAAAGAGATAAAACACTAAGTCCTTATTCAGGCGAAATAAATCAATAAACCTTCTATCAGGTAAATTGAAAGGATCATTTTCATCCCTCATTACTCGTTTTTGTAACCGCAGTACATAGTACCTTTCTCGATCCTCTAACTCATTTATGAGAAACCTTTGAACAGGTAACATTCTAAAACTGAAACATTTCTTTGTTAATTCTTATCTGTAGTGGTCTATTTATACAAGACTTAAACTAAGAAATTAAACTAAAAAATTGATCTATGAAAAATTAAAATACCATTTTTAAGTAGGTACAGGCATTTATACAATAGTATTAATTCTCTGCATAAATGTTTAATTCCTTAGTAGTCTTGTATAAATAGACCATAAAATGCGTATTTTGCGTAAATCTTAAACTTACTATTATAATTTAAAGCAAATTTACTTGCACTTGCTACTTACCAATGATGTAATATTTTTGCTTGTATCGGAGACGTACATACAGATCAAAATATTATTATTAATATTGTTGCTTTTATCAAAAAAACGACGCGACGTGACGTAACTTTTTAAAGGATTAATGTTAGGTTTATAATTTTTTTTGTACTGTTGAAAATATTTGGAAATGATATTTTCAGGATCTATAATTTTTTCGGACTATTAAAACTCACAGTTAATGTTTTCATGGTCACTAATACCGCTGTCTCTCATCACTCATATGTGGCGACGAGTTTAAACGAATACTTTCGGTTTCAATTGCGATTTGCTTACAGAGTATGCCTTTTGATGAAAAGAGAAATCTCTTCCTTTCTATTTCGCCATCTCTATCGGAATACTCCAATTTTATAGAGTTCCACTCCTGGCCGAATAAAACAAATACCGAGTTTTGTATGAGTTAAATTTTAATACCTACTTTACTATGTAAAATACTAAATTATGCACCTTACTGGATAAATAACCTTGCAAACTATGCATTCTTATATTTGAATAACATAAAATCCGAGTTTTTTAAAAGTTTTGCAAAAACCGAGTTTTGAATCTAGGGTATACATATGTACAGACCAAATATCTCAAATTTAACAGCCACGAATGCAGAATGAATATTAATTGTGACTATATATGCTAATGTGATGGCAGACTTCAGTCATTTTGGATAATGAATTGTATCAAGCGGTAAGTATTTCATTATTCATTTTATACTTTTGCTTTTATTTATCAACGGATGTCTTTCTGTCAACCATATGAGGCAGTAGTAACTACCGGTTCTGGACTCCGTTCTAATTTTCTTTTTTAATATAAGTGTCGACAATTATATTAAAATTTTGTTTTTATAAAATTCATGTTTCTATATATATTATTATTTATAGAAATAAAATGATATTTTAATGAATAAATTTCCACTATTATTTTATCTGTGTGGATGCAGCTATGTGTAGTAGCTCTGCAGCACTCATTGACCAGCCGCCATGCGCCACTTATCTTTAGCTCATAGACCAAATAATCAGCCACAAAACCACTATTACTACTAAATATTACCTAGAATTGGTAATTTAATTTTTGTCAGTGTTGTTTGATGTATGCTAAAAACTTCCAAGCGGTGTTTAGTTTTAAACATTAAACGAACTAGCATTTAAATTATTCTCGGATATTTTGTGTTTTAACATGTCTCAAGTTCAGCTGGTAGTGGGTAAGTAGTAAGAAAGTTTTAATACACAAAGCTTGATTGTCAGCTTTTATTAAAATATTACAGAGAGAAATCTAAAGGGTTCGAATATCTTGTGCGTATATTACATTTCATAATTCGGCGGAAAATTTTTTGATGTATGTTTTTGTGCCTGTCTGCATATTATTAAAAGTTTACACTACAGCTTTGGTCAGACTTGAAATTTTAACTTAGAATTTGAAACATATATAAAATTACACCTTGGATTTTCCATATTACCATTAAAAGGTATTCCTTTAAAAAACTTAATACCGTAAAACATATATAGTGGTTCGTCAAATCAAATAACGATGTACAATTGACCGATTAATCGACTTACTTGTAAGGTTATTTAATTCTAATTATTCGATCGTTGTCGTTCCATATATATTCACTTTGAAATATAATTTATATTTTAGAGTTTAATCAAATCCTACATTCTGAAATTTACGTAATGTAGTTTTATAAAGTTGAAGTTTCAAATTTAGTGCTAACAAAGTAGGTTTTATTCTAACAAACACAAGAATTACGATGAATTGAAATTCAATTAACTGTTGAAATTAGAGTAAATTTTCGAGTATCAGGAAGCAAGATAGGCTTACCAGAGAGTAGATTTTCCATTAATTATTTTCTGTCCTCGGTAATGATCTGATAATGAAATACATAAATGATAAATAATATAATAGAAATATTAAAAAATACGCTATAATTTATAAAATGTTATTTCGTCTTCATCCATTCAATAAGAATAATATTAGAATATGTTTCCTTCAAAAATTAAAAATATTCTTTTAAACCGTAGTATATTACTAATAATAAATCCACATAAGTTTAATTAAATTAAGTGTAAGTGTTGCAGTTCTGGAAAGGGTTTTGTTCCTTACTGCCTGCATGTAATTACTTCCTCACCCCTCAAAGTAAGTAAGTTACGTATTCGTGAAAAAAATGTTCAAAATTTTTATTGCATTTCTGGACGAATTATGACAATACACAAAATTTCAGACAGAAAAAATGTTCTGTCTGTGATAAAGCTTTCAAATTTGGTACACACATTCTAAAGGTCAAGGAAGAGATTGAGTTCGTTGATGAACAAAATCGGTCCCAATGTCTAAATAAAATATTAGTCACATTCCACCAATGTGACTTTTTTGAAACGTCAAAATGTGACTTTTTTTGAAAGGTCAAAAAATGTGACTTTTTTTGAAACGTCAAAAAATTACTTTTATTATAAACACCACACGTCGAGTTTTACTACAGTGAGGAAGTTCTGATCCCCAAGTAATTGGCAACCACTCTTCATGCCTCTGTGCATGCAGAGGATAAGAATACCAGAGGCAAACCGAGACGTGCAAGTGGATAGAAAATTTTGTCCGATATTAACATTTATTCGCTATCTCTATTTAATATAAGAATAGTCAAATATAGCTGTCCTAGTCCGATAAAATGGAAGGTGAAAGTAGAGGGTAGCACTTGCACTGCTGTCATTTCTGTTTTATCCCGCGCTTTTTCTGTGGTATTTATTTTTTTCTGTTCTGTGGTATTTATCTGTCAACTTGAACTGACGAAAGAAGTGTTTGTTATTTTGTTGTGATTTTATTTATTTCTCGCTGTATTTTGTGATATTTTTGTGTTAAAGACTATTCTTAAAGACTACCAATTTCATATAACTGGTAAGTTATAAAATTATAAATAATTTTATCAGCTATATCTAACCTATATATTAAACAGTATTAGAAAATGTGCTACCTGTATCCTTTACCTATTTCGTTCCTCATAATAAACTTTGAAAATTGCTTGTAGGTTATCTTTTCTTTGAGATGGCCACAGAGTCTCGAATTAGATTGTGTTATGTGTGTGGTTCTTCGGAGGACGATGTGGCAAAACTTCATTATTTTTCTTAAGGTTCGAAAGGTAAATTAAGGCCTGCACTAAATTAACAACACTTCTAACAGCACAGTTTTTTATGTTTTACAGGTCTAAAATTTGGCAGGAGAATATGGGTATACATTACACTGAAGAAACTCTTCAAAACTGTAGTTACGGAGGAAAATTAATTTTTTGTGCTGGGATGTATTCAGGAAAACCCGCAAATGAGTGTGCGACAAATTAGTCACACAACGGGTATTAGTACAACGTCGATACATAGGATTTCAAAAAAACACAGTTATCATCCTTATCGCATCCAATTACACCGATTTGCTAGAAATAGACTTTCAGCTGAGACTGGAGTTTTGTCAGTGGGCACTTGAGATGTTAAACCAAGGTGATGATTTTTTTAAAAGGGTCATGTTCTCCGATGAGGCTACTTTTCATAAAAATGGTTTCATTAATCGTTATAATTGCCATTATTATGACACAGTAAATCCTCACCAATTCCGGACAACTCGTAGCCAACACAGATGGTCTTTGGAACGTGTGGGGAGCAATTTTGGGAACCCATATCATTGGACCATTCTTTTTGACCAGCATCTAACTGGAGCAGTTTATTTAAACTTTTTAACAAACACTCTAGAAGATTTGTTAGGCGACATTCACACTTCAAAGAATGTGGAATAATGTGGATGCAACATGATGGTGCTCCACCTCACAATGTCACTGCGGCTCGTCAGTTTTTACACGAAACTTTTCCCAACAGATGGATTGGGCGCGGGGAACCAGTGAGTTGGCCTTCAAGGTGTCCAGATATGACAAGTTGCGACTTCTTTTTTATGGGGATTTATAAAAAAGTAAAGTTTACGTTACACCACCAACTACCGCGGAAGATATGCGGCAGCGCATTGCAGTAGCATTTCAAGAAATTACGCCACACATGCTGACCAATGTTGAACAGTCTTTTAAAACCGAATTCGTTTGTGTATTAATCAAAATGGAGGACACTTCGAGAAGTTGATGTAAATCAGCGGTCTAAGTATTCTTCTCCTTGTTGTGTTCCGAGTTTCAGTTTGTTCCGTTTTGAGTTTTGTTTTAGTTGTTGTTAGTGGTTTACTTATTTGTCAAACCACTTTTTAAACATGCCAGTAAATATTGACACTATCAGTTCCAAGCCTGATAAAATGTGAGGGAAAAAGTTGTTTCGCAAGGCCTTCTTGACGCTGTTACATAGCTACTTTTTCGGACTTTAGATAAAACCTGATTTTCCTGGAAAACTGTTAGAGATAAGTATCGACAACCTTATATCAGTCGAAAGGGCATTCAATTTTGCATTCACACATGACAATTAATATGGGTCATTCCATTTGAAAAAAAAATGAGTTAAAATTTTTAAATAATATTGTATTGACAGAAATAGTTTGTAAGAAAGATACTATTATTTTACTATATTTATATAGTCCTATAATTTTATATTGTATAATCATTGAATAATATTTTTTTTCTGCAACCTTCTACAAATTTAATTGTGACCAATTTTTTGAGTGGAAAATACATATTTACAGGTCTAGTCCGGCAAGGTGACAAAAAGTATCCGATAACAATTAAAAATGATTATTCCAGTCTTCTTTGAAAGTAAGCGTCTGATATCTGTTAGTTGAATTTTATATTTTATTAAAGTTAAAAAGTTTTTTGAGACTAACAGGAACCGTTGAAGAAACAACATTATATACAACACACCCAAAAAGTGACTTTACTGGACTCGCTAGGGCTTTTGCAATGGAAATTGCCAGCTCGCCCAGTAAAGAATCACTTTCCGGTCTTGCTGCATAAATAGCTATCATGCTTTCTTGATATTTTCTGTAATATATTGACAAAATGTCCTAAATTTTCTTTTTTGTAGTTTTCTGATTTTAATAAATTTTGTACAAAATATAATTACCTACCTACTTGTGTTTTGAGTGTTATGTTAATTATCCAATACAAAACACATTTATTTTAAATATTATGTTAAGCGTTTCAACAAGATTACAATTAACCTTTTGATTAGTTTAACATAAGAATTAATTGACATCTGGTTTTGTATTCTAACTTTAAAATAGCTTTGTTTCTGCAGAAGTTTGTGATCGTTTGTGGATCATCAGAGATAGTCACTCGGTTAGTTTTTAACTTCCAGTGAATAGAAGTATTTAAAAACAACTAATTGACTACTTCTGGTCCACAAACGATCACCAACTGCTACAATAAAGTAATAAAAGGGGGTTTTGAATTTGGCGGGCGTTTGCTTCTTGCGCCATCTACTTTCACCTTCCATTACAATCGACCAATTTAATACTACGGATTAAATTTTAGCACGTACTTGCGCGTCTCAGAGTTGTCTCTGAGAATACTCATGCATAGATGCGTGCTTTGCGTGTATGCAATTTTCGTCTTGCGTGTACCTTATTTCCACTTCTGCGTAATTTTTGATGCGATGCGTTTTGGATTCAGTCATGGAATTAAGTGTGATGGCTTCAGCTGAAGTCTATGGAAGTATGGAAGTATGACCGGATACTTTTTATTTTTTACAGCTTTCCTAGTTCCAAGTTCGTACTTAACGTCCAAATACTATTGTGTGTCCCCCTTTTTATTTCTGTCTTTATATAATTTTGATCAGCAGCCCTTCACACATACGGAAAGTTTCTGTAATCTTATACAAATTCAAATAATTTGTCAGTTGACCAAACCATTGATGATACAATAAACAAAGTCACACAAAACTTAAAAGATATTTAATTTAAATTTGAACTGACTTCCTGGCACTGATCCTAAATTGGAATAGAAGCAGATAGCCGCACATGTCTTTCGGTCCAGACTGGGAGATTTGCGCATATTTGCACAGGCCTCTTGCGCACTAATTTTAAATATGCCCACAGCCTTCTTTACGTACCAGCCACGAAATAAGAAATCGTGCAACGCCGCATAAGGGCCTGTTGTTCCAAACAATATTCGCCTGTGTACGTGTTTATGCATTAAAGCGTCTCTTTATTTACCTCAAATCAGTGTTTTTAACAAGTGATACTTGCTCTAGACTCTTGAATGTAGATAGTGTTGTGTAGAGATAATTTAAAATACAATCTAATTTTTCGCGAGTTTTTATGTGTTTTATTTCATCCGTACGCATGTAATCTAAAGTAGGTAAATAAACATGCTGGCACGGTATTGTATACCCGGTTGTAAGTCAAATTACGATTCATCTGTAAAAACCGAAGGCGTAAAAAGTGTTTTTTTATCCCCAAGGACGATGGGTTGAAACAAAAATGGCTCAAAGCTATCCTTAGGAAAGAATGAGCACCATCAAAATATTCTGTAGTATGTGAATTGCATTTTGATTCCGGTGAAGTTAGCAAACTTGAGAAATATCGTTACCAGACGGAACGTTTAAAATGATTCACTGTAACCCAAAATTAAAAGAGAATGGAATGCCATCTATTTTTCCAAATTTACCTAAATATTTATCAAAGGAAAAGCCGATTGTTTGAAAAGATCCCGAATGTAGACGCTAAAACCAAATCCAGCAACATGACACTTTAATAAAAAATTTTGACACGTCAGATATTACTGGAAATTACGAAAAAGTTATTTTTTGGAAAAGGTAAATATTTCTGAAAGCTGGAATAAAAAATTTTAACATCCAAGGTCGTTTTTTATCCATTAAATATTGGTGTTATTTCTTGGTGTTATTTGTTCAATATTTGCTAACGTATTTTTAAATAACTATTTCAAAACACAAAATAATAGAGCTCTTAAATCAACTAGATTAAATTCTCATTTGAAAACATGTGAAGAGGTGAAAAGGCACCATATAATAAAATGAAAAAACGAAAATTAGATACTTTCAAAAAAGCAATGTCATTTGCCAGTTCGTTTGAGTCATTTTTTTTATAATCCATACGTCCAAGAGAATATAAACTGTTTCTACATATTAGCAACTCTGAATATTAATCTAGACTACATACTTTGTTGTTCTACTCCGTCCATTTTGTTCTGTTAATTCTATTGCAAGATTTTTTTACTTTTGTGTTATTTTTTGTAAATATTCTTGTTATACATTACCTTCCTCTCTTTCTCATCCTCCTGGATCAGTCCTTATAATCCATCGTTTTTATGCTTCACCTGTTCATATTTCTCCTTTTGCCAATCCCAGCCAAAATACGCGTTCTAATTTAATAATATGAGATATTCATTGTTACTGTTTATTCAAAATGAATATGCAATAACTATAGGTATGTATTATAGTGTAAGCAATAATATGATATTTCATACTATTTAAAAGCTTCTGTTATTCAGCATATTCTCGTTGGTTCTGTCTTATACAGCTTCATCTGTGGCTGTCTATACTAATGCCAACTGAATGAAGTGGCATAGAGTTTTTTAGATAACAATAATAAGGTTTTAAATTAAATTTTGATTTTGACTCATTATAAACACTATTATTCGCCTCAAACATTACTGACTCATTATCAACTCCTAATTTGTTTATATTTAATGAGTGTTTTATCAATAAGTTTGTGATTTCTGTCACAATGGCTCTAGTTCCACCATTTTTAACTTTGACTAACTGAAGATAAGAGGAGTTTATGCTCCATATTTTAGACACATATATAGATAGATTCATCTGATAGAACTAAAGGAGTCCATTGCATATCTGTTCTCAACTGTTTTTGGAAATAAAATCTCACAATATGTATTATATATTTTGTTCTGTGCAGTTGTAACAGTGTTAATAAAAATTTTTTACAAGTTTCTGTCATTGCCCAAACCCATATGATTTTTCTTTTAATACCGTATGGCAACATTCCCATGCTCGCATAATGTAGACAATATAAGACAAACTTTTATAAGATCATTACAGCCTATGATAAGAATTTGACGACAATACATCTTTTATCCGACTTTTCTATGGTAATTGATGCCAAAATCACAACCCTGAATTTTTAGAAACAGCAGGTTATTATTTTAGACAGAAGGCAAACAGTAAAAAACAAAAATGGCCTTTTTTGTAGTAAATATTGGGGTACTCTCTAAGATGTATTGTTGAGCCCTTCCAATCCTTCCATTCTTTTATATTATGAATTATAGATACAAGTCAAATAAATTTGTGTTGTAAATACTACGCCCTTGGAGTTGACGGAGCTTACCAGCTTCTCTGCTGTGATCTCAGATATTATGTTATTGAATTAAAAACCAACATTTTTAAGATGAATAGACCATTGATTGGTATAGTGTTTGGGTAGCGAGAGTTTAGTTTATAATAGAGTCAACTTACGTTCACAAGTTTGCTGATAGGATTGTTATTTTTATTAATTAATATACTTTTTCTTATATTGAAAGGGTGTTGACGTTTTACTGGGTGTTTCACCCTACTTTTACCGAACAGAGTCAGAAGTGGAGATATACTCCAAGTATTTACGCTCGTTTGGATGCCTAATGAGATGAAAATAAAAAAGAAGAACAGTTACCAGTAAAACTAAAATTTAGTGTAGTGGCTGTGGTTGTAGTGATGGAAATCGTTTACTTATGGGAAACGTGTATTTTTTGTGACCATTGATCGATGGGCCGGAAAACATCACTCCCGTTCGCACACATCACAATCAAGGCATTCCAGTAGCTCGTAGCTTAGCATGCCATCATGCTGCACGTAAGAAAATTAAGGCTTAAAAAAGGAACTAAATGAACTTCGACAAACTATAAATACACGTTCCAATGTTAATCTTGATGAGACTGTTATACCTTTATTTGATCCGGGTGTTGATGATACGGTCAACTGGGTACGTAAAACTAATAAATTGAAAATATTTCACAGATAGAGGCAAGAAATAACATTAAAATTAGCCACTAATAGGTTGTGTGGTAATGTCCATAAATGGTATGATTCCTTGACCAATCCGTGTCTATATTGGCAAGAAATGAAATACTTATTCAAAATTCTCCAACAAATGGAAAACGGTTGGTAATAAGACCAACAACACCAAAACGGTTAGTACACGACCAACAACACTAAAACGGTTGGTATACGACCGACAACACCAAAACAGTTGGTATACGACCAACAACATTAAAACGGTTGATATACTCCAACAACACAAAAACTGTTGGTACAAGATCAACAACATCAAGATGGTTGATATATGACCATTTCATGGAGGTTGGTAAATGACTAACATTTCAAGAAGTTTGATAAACAATCAACGTTTCAAGAAGGTTGGTAAACGACTAACATTTTAAAAGGTTGGTATATGACTAACATTTCAAGAAGGTTCGTAAACGACTAATATTTCAAAAGGTTGGTATACGACTAAAATTTCAAGAAAGTTTGTAAACGACCAACAATACAAAATTTAAAAAAAATTGATAAATGATCTGTAGGCATGAAAAGTAAATATTTTGAAAAGTCTGATGTATGACCAGAAGTGCAAGTAAAGTTGTCAGTATATAATTCGTAATAAAAAAATGCTCATGGTATTACGGTTAATAAATGATTAATATAATCAGACAGGTGGTAAATTGAAAAGGTGGAATTATATCATATTGCATATGACATGATAATAAACGTTAAATATTAAGCGAGAAAGGAAATTTCTGAATGAATGTTTTTTCAGATTAGTTTTCTATTCTGGGGACAGAATAATAATTGCAGGATGGCCGAATGTTGTAAAATAATACGCCTGTAGAGCTGACGCAGTCTGCCAGCTTCTCTGCTGTGATCTCAGATATTCTGTTATGGAATTTAAAACAAAAATTTTTAAGATGAGTAGACTATTGATTGGTATGGTTTTTAGTTAGCGAGAGTTTAGTTTATAATAGTCATCTTACGTTCACAAGTGTACTGATAAGATTGTTATTTTTATTAATTGATATCCTTTTTCTTATATTTAAAGGGTGTTGGAGGTTTACTAGGTATTTCACCCTACTTTTACCCTAACGCATGGGATAATATGGAGACAACTCGCAGTTATATTTTAGTTTTTGTGTGAGTCACACCCTGGATGTATAACATCTTATAGGAGACGGGGTTTACTAAGCATCGAAAAAAATTTCTGCACAGAAATCCATTTTGGAAGACTCTAAAATCACATATTTAAGAAGTTTGTCCATGGAATGTGTCTATGTGTCTGTCTATCGTTTCTTTTAATTACGATAACTGTTAATTATTAGACTTAATATTCTGGCGTGACTTTCAAAGAATACCTAGGACTATTTTTCTTTAACCTTCTGATGTAGCCTTATACAGAAACCATAAAGTGTATTTTTTTAAATAAGGTGCTGTAAGTAGGGGGCGATGGTGGGCTTTTACATCATAAGACAACACCTCCTCAACAAACATTCATCACACAACAAAGTAATATTTGAGAAATCACCATTTATTAATACCCTACATTATTTGGGATTTCGGAGCACACGTGTTTTTCTTGGTAAAATAAAAAGCAACAGAAAAATATTATTAATTAAATTAACGTACTCCGTGTCAATCATTCCTGATTTAATCATTATTTGGTTTTCTCATTTTTTCGTTTCCTTAAATGTACTAACATTTTAATCATCTCTGAAAATAAATTTAAATTCCAATAAAATTTTTTAAACAACCTCGAGGTAAAGAAAGATAATACTTTTTCAACGCAGCTAATAATATAAAGAAATAATAAAGTACGTTTCACAATGGAGTCCTTGTTACTGAAGTATCAGGAGACTAACAAAAAAATAAAGGATCGAAAATTTGATATCAGAAATTATGTATCAAACATTTCAAATAAAATTCCTGCCTAAGCAAAAATTCCAATTTTCTTTTATACATGGTGTCCACGCAGATGTGTAAATGCGTCCACTTTATTATACCCTTGAAATCTGTTCGTTATTAAGGAAAATCTGGTATTTTATTACGCCATCAAATTAATTCGCTTGGAATTTGATGGCTTGATACCTTTACTGGTGTTCTAGAAAGAATTATCCGTAAAGACGATTTATTATTGAAGTAGACTGAGTGTGCCAGCGTTGAAAAACTCAAGAAATTAAAGACATTATATTTTCAGAAAAATTGCTGGCATAACACAATTAGCTGGTGGTTGTATTTGTTGACCAGTCGCTCAGTTAGCAGGTTGTGATTAAGGGCTTAGATTGATCTGAGGTCAAACCAAAATCTAGGCTGGGCGCCAGGACTTTTGCAAGTATCAAATAATTAAAAGTTTACGTTAATAGGTAAAGATAACGTTAATTCTTGAATTTAGTTTGGGAAGGAAGTCAAATAAAAAGATGTTATTAGAAAAAATACTAGTCCAACAAATAAACCAGGTATAGCTATGATAATAAACAAAGTGAAATATTTACTCACTATATTTTATACAAAAAAGACGATAATCTCAAGAAAACAGAATTTAGAATGTCTGTACACAGACAGACAAATAAAAAAGGTAATATAAAAAATATTTGCTTAATATAAAACAATATGGTAATTGTCAAATTAAAGATGATGTTAAGTTAAATTATTTATTAGTTCCTCATAGAGAAGTAATAATGAATTTCAGGTAAAGTTAACATAGTTTGACTATTATATGTTTACTACAGATAATTAAAAGTTAATCAATTGCCAGATAACTAGGCAGGTATCTTTGCCAGAGAGCTAAGCAAGGCTCTACTAGAGCAGCGTTTGTAAATAATAGTACTGGATATTTTAAATTTAGAAAAACCTTACGCTACAGAGGTCTGGTTGGTAAAAATATGCACTGATATAAAATGATCCACCACAAAACAAATGCATCACGTTAGGTAATTCTAACAAAGGTTATAAACAAAAATATGTCCTCCAAATATCACGAGTCACCACTCTTCAGACAGTTACCAACATAACCAAGTGACCTAAAATATCAACAGACAAAGACAGAAAACAACTAACTGCGATACAAAATGGCCACATCCGTTGCCGGGTAAATCTAAGATTTACAATAAACGAAAGCTAGTTTAAATTAGCACACGAAATTATTACAATATCGGAGGGATATTAGATAAATTGCCAACAAGGCACGATAAATCGATACTAATCGATATTAATGATGGCTGTTCTAAAGAACAACCAACGTGAACTAATTACCGAAAAGCAAATTCGCCCAAGGCGTAAATTAAGATAAATACGGTAAAATATTATTATGAAATTACCTCAAAGATACGTTAAATCAATATAGCAACTTTTTAAATAATGATCATAAAATTGCACGATAATACCAGAAAACATATAAATTTTACCAGACCCCTGAACTGTATGTGTTGTCTTCAGAACGCTACTCTAGTAAGAAGGAAGAAGCCCGTTGTGTTCTACTACCTAAAGTCAATTATAGTTTGGAAAGAGACAAACATTTGAGAGTAGATTATGAGCAATAAAGACAGATAGATATTTAGTGCAAAAATCTGCAAAACTAACTGTTCAAGTAGAAATTAGTGGCGCCATCTGGACCAGACGGGCCGAAACTAAATTCATCCCGGAAAACGGCAAACTGAAATGAAATGGCTTGCAATTTCGTTACAGAATATAAGAATTTACGAAATTGTTATAAAATCATTTATGGTAATTTAAACTTTTCCATCTGGACAGAAGAAGTAGATGTGTGTCAATGTGATAAATTACAGTAAATCATAAAGCTAAAAAGTTTCTTTCTTTGACTAGATTTTTATAAATTTCATAAATATTGGATGAATGCATAGATTAAATAAACATAGGTAGTTCCATCCTATGTTAATATTTATCGCTTCAAAACCTGGACCCCAACATTTCTATATGATTGTGATTAATGCCTGGACGGAGTTATCAATTTCCAGTGACGCGTTTTATCTGACCATGGTATAAAGAATTTTATTTCATTTTTAAAATGTTAATACGTAAACTAGTTTCATCAGAAAACGTGCGACAAAAAACAAACAAGTTTTATTTTTACACTAACCAAATTTGGGGGTGATGTCACACAATATTTTGTCTTATAACTTGTGAACGGCTGGAGTTATTTAAATTCTGTAAACACATTTGAATGTATTGGTGAATGTAAAACTAATACACATGTATTTTTAACTAGCGATCATAAGAGTAAACGTATATTATTAGTATTTGTTGTAAATATTATCCGGTGCCTCTTATTAAATATCCATTTCTATTGTGAGATGTAATTGGCGCTTAAAATATGTGAACTATTTCACAGATTCCACATTTATGTGTTGTGTAGAAATGATTCTACCATTTCCATTTCAAAGTTCATCTGCCACCCCGCAGAGCGATGCCCAATAAAAAAAGATTGAAAAATTCTCTCAAAAATCGAATAAATGTTAAATATGTGAAGTATAAACTGAAAAAACCAAAAAGTTCTTATTACTCGTGAAAGGATCTAGATATGGAAAGAATAAATGAAACAATACTCCCTCAAACCCACGGTCGACTTTGCAGCCTAGCATCCTGTGCACGCCTTAGTCATGACATGACCTACAGGCAGTCATCAATACCTAAATTCCGAGCTCCAGTTTTAATAGACCATTTGTACGAATTTGGCATGACAAAATTGACAATATCGTAAATAGGCTTTGTTCGTGTTGATTTAAAAATTTCGGGTCCCGGGTTTGAAGTGGCAAATATTTACATAAGACTATTTATGTATATTTAGTCTATGCTAAATATTATTTGTGGCATTGTCTTAATTTTTCTTCTTCCTTCTGTGGTCTTACTACCACATGAATCATTCTTGATTGAATGATATCTGTAAAATTATGGTAACCTAGTATGTACTGGACGAATAAACCTCTGCGCCTGAGACTTTATATCAAGTCAGAGAGTATTTTTGGCAACTAGTATAATTCAAAAAAATTATAAAATGTTTTCCTAACGTTTTGGAAACGACATTTATTTCCTTTCCTACAGATTTTATAGTGTTTATGAAATATGTGTAGTCAAATCAGTCGATATATATAAACAACAATTATAAATAAATTAAAAATCTCAGAAATTCGACAACTCCCGAATTCAGAGCCGAAGCTTTCTTATAGGATGTTATACTTTGAAAAACGTGGACCAGGAAGTATTTTTGAATATACAGGGTGAGCCAAGACGATTCTACAGGGTCAACTACATTTTTTTTAAATGGAGTGGAGTATATCACAACATTTTTTGAAACCTCTTTGTGGCCTCCTTCCACTCCATTATTATTAATGACTCTCTCCCAACCACTTGGATGTATTTTTTTTTTGAAATTATGCTGTTTACATGTGTATATTAAGAAAATTGCTACTGTCACAATTATCGATTTAAAAAAAATATGTTGGTGCCTGTTATGAGACATATGTGTGATGACACTCAACCATTTTCACTTCCTAAAAGTATACAGGGTGGTCAAAATTTTTTTTAAATTTGCAACTATTTGAACTGAATTTTCTCAATTTTTTTCAAATGGAACATCCTGTATATTTTTGTACGATGTAATATAGAATTGAAAAACGAACGTATTTTGTACGTACATCCCTAGGGCTATTTGTAACCATTTTCGATTTATTGAACAGTAAATTCAAAATTCAGCAATAAAAATTACAAATATATTTTTTTTGTAATTCAAGGGAAGATATTATAAAAAGTACTTCACATGTTGCATTTTGATTAACACACATTTCTATACGTCTTTGAAATGAGATTTCTTTGAAATGAGGTTTCTTTGATATGAGGTTTCTACTGTGTATAAAATTGCTGGAGTGATATTTCTAAAAGCATTTATTATCCTTTAAATTTTGGATTGCTGTTGATATGATGGGCATCATGTAACACGATTACTATAATATTTTCTCTTGAATTATTTGAAAAAAAACCCTCATTTCAAATTTTTATTGCAGAGTTTTGCAGTTATTGTTCAATAAATTGAAAATGGTAACTAATAGCCGTCGGAATGTACATATAAAAAATGTTTGTTTTCAATCCTACATTACATCTTTCAAAAATATACATTGAACAGAAAAAAGTTGTAAATTTAAAAAACCTTTTTAGCCACCCTGTATACTTTTAGGATGTGAATATAGTTGAGTGTCATCACACAGATGTCTCATAACTGGTACTAACATATTTTTTTCTTAAAATCGATAGCTGTGATTGTAATCATAATTTTAATATACACGTGTAAATAGTATAATTTCAACAACAAAAAAACTCATTACATCCAAGTGGTTGGAAGAAAGTCAATACATCTGTGAAAGAATGCCACAGAGAGGTTTCAAAAAAATGTTCTGATATATATGACATTTCGTTTAAAAAAATATTACTTGACACTGTAGAATCGTCTTGGCTCACCCTGTATATTCGAAAACAATTTCCGGTTATAGACTTTTTTATCTAGTTTACTTATGTTTTCAAATCAAGTTTCTAGCTATCATAAAACTCGAGAATTCGAGGTCGGACGCACTATTGCCCCACCCTGTATAGTTGTCAGCAATAATACTTAGCGAAGTTCAAAGAATACGGAAAATGTGTTGTTGAGTGTTTATCACAAATCTGTTCCATCGAAATGTAATGACTTTTGTTGGGAGCAGACGCTAAGATGGTGATTCAGGAGGAGTGACAAAGGTACTATCGAAAACACAAGTAAAAGACAAGGAGCTGAGTAAGTAAAACAATTGATTAATTTAGCCCCTGGAGAGGGGCTCCGTGGTATTTTTCATGTATGTATGTATGGAAGTACCCTTGAAATATTTTTTAAGTACCCATTAGAGGCTACAAAATGTCAGGGTAACTTTTTCGAATCACGGTAATTTCCAAGATGGCGGGCGAACTAATTTTTTTAAGCGCCAGTAATTCAGTAACCAGAGGATTGATTTCAAAGATTGCCATAAATTTACATTGTAGTTAAATTTCTGATATGTCTTTTGTTTTGGTCATGAAAGCTAAAAATAGTCGATTAACAATATTATGGCTTCGTGGTCTAGAGGTAACATTCTTGCCTCGAACCTCGGGGTCCGGGTTCGATTCCCGGTCGAGAAACTGGGATTTTTCTTTGAGAGAGATTAATCATAGTATACTCGGATATTGGATGTGTGTCCATTGTCTCTAAATGTGTAGTCCTCTCCCACACAAGGTCATTCCAGACCTTCAGGGGATAAAGGGGGTTGTAATTTCATGTGGCGTTATTAGTATTAAAACAGTAAAAAGATAAACATTTAAAAAACTACTTCTGTTCCTAACTCATATCATAAATAGTATTTGAGGAGAACCACAATGTTCTGCTCATTTCATGTACTGGTGATTTTGGTTGTTTGTTACAGGTGGATAGGCTGATCTACTCTTAGTATAATTATTGGACTGTCTTAATTTTTCCTGGTGGATTGTCTCTCACGCTGCCTTAGTTGTTATTTTTTATACCGCATTAGTTCCAGATTTTCTGCTCCAGAATTAGATATAAGTGACCGTGCAAGGTACACCATTGACAAGAAAATTTAGGAAGATTGGTACAGCCAAATACATAGCGTGTAAAACTGACTCATATTCCTGTAACCAGGATGGAAAATGATAAACAGAAACTGTGGAAGCAGCTGCAATCGGTGAAGATAAATTATCCCACTGAATGAATCTCAAATTCCATTACTTGACATATGGTACCATGTGAGCTATAAAGACTATAAGACATATACACTGTGAGCCCATTTTTCATTTGATTCAACATTGATATTTCCATCACTTAAATTTTTTTTTGGCAGTTATTATTAACTAATTTTAATGTCTTGAAAATTTTTTCGAAATTGGAATATATTTTAATAATAATTTTTGATCACTGAAATTGAAAAACCAAAAGCAGATCTAATTTTTTATTATGGAAAATGATTTTGTTTACCGATCATAAGATAAAAAATCTAACCCTACGAGGAATTTCCACTATATAATTTCATTTATTCTGTTCTTTGAGGCCATTAATACTTATTACATTAAGATTTACTAAGATTCGTAGTTACTTTCGAGGCTTTCAAAAGAGCCGTCCTGATGACGCATAGATGCAGAAACACGTGTCGGTAGGTGTTTTAAAGTTTTAAAATGATTGTTTAACTGGTGAGTACTTTTGTTTTATTTATTTTTTGGTTTTACTGAACAGAGTAGTTAGAATTAAACATAACATTATAGAGTCAGCGATAATGTGCATATTATCTTTTTTAGAATCCCAGTTTCAGCGTTTGGGCAAATAACCGGGAAAATAATTGTTTAAAGAGATATATGTTATACTCATCTGTGATAAGTTTTTATAAAAGTTAGAAAATAATAATTAGAAAAAATGTTTAGCGTTATTATATTTCATTTCATTCCACAGAAAAAAGATAATATTAAATGTGAAATTATTTCATCTCACATCATAATGTACTCCAGAGTGAATAAAAAGAAAGCGCGAGCCTCCTGAATCTGAAAAATCTTAAGGGGCAAACACTCCTTCAAGCAGAGTTATACAGGGTGTCTACTTGCTCAATGGGCTTATATTGGTAACTTCTAAACCGTAAGAGACAGAAGGTCAGGTAACTTAGATAAAAAGTTGTAAATTTTTAAGCTCGTTAAGATGCGGTCTAAGATTTTGTGAAAAAAAAACGAATAGAGAACAAAGTATCGATACTACCGTTTTAAGACAAAATATTAGAATCTATGAAAATGGATTGATTACACAAAACAGGTCCAATTTATAGTAAATAGTATGGCTAATTTAGTAACAATAGAGAATATATACCTCAATATTTGTATCAAAGCTCCACAAATAGTCTGCCTATAGATGAGAAAACACCGAGGATGAAATTATGATTTACACATTTAAGCGTGTTGATTCTTAATATATTAAATTCTGAAAACTGCATATTCTTTTTTCCTAGAAATACATTTTTTCGTAAAAATCTTTTCTACTGTGGCGAAAACCTCTTAAGAAACTTTTTTGCAGATAACTTTCTGGTTACTAAATTCCGCATAATCATGTGTTACTTATGACTAAAGCTCGGACGTAGGTATCGGTTTACAGTGACGGCTCTTATGCAGATATAATATTATGTTGTAAACACCTACTAAAACATTCCCAAACAACAGAGAAACAGATACGTATACATGGCAAAGTAAATTTTATTTCATTTTAAAATGTTAATACGTAAATTAGTTTTATCGGAAAACATACTATATTAAATAAAAACGTAATAGATTCTTTTAAAATTGCACTAAACTGTGGCAATTCTGAGAAATTACGTAGGTACCTGCGCTATGTGTGTCAACTGAAAATAACGGGAAGGGGAGACCACATGAAGTCTCTCAGTATATTGCATAATGTCGAGTCGTATGTAACAAGAGCGCGAAACTGTATAAAGCTGATTGGTGTTTTTAAAATATCTCATTATAAACCTTCACAGACTACAGTAAATTTGTGGATTCGCGATATCCCGGAATTTCAGTTTGTCGGTACACGATTATATTGCATTAGCTGTGACAAAGTACTTCTTTGGGCTTGTAACACAACTATTAACAAACACGTTTCCTAAGGAAACCATGAAAGGAGTGTAAGTGGCTTTACTGATAGTGACAGGCAAAGCAATGTTAACTTAGATTTAGTGGAAGTAATGATTGAATGTAACATAACGTGGTCGAAACTGGATAATCGACTTTTAAGACAATTTTTGCAAAGGTGTATTAGTGGCAAATATAACAAGTTATAGATATATTGTGGTATACATACGTAAACATATTTACGCCTGACACAAAACCTACAGCCAATCCTGGTTTTAACGTTATCAGTACCTAAATTCTGAGCTCTATTTATGATTGGCCGTTTATGAGTAAAATAAGCAAGTAACGTCCATCTTTACAATATGGTGACTAGGTTACTTGGATCAATAGGGATATTGAATACCTGTATAAAAATTCAGCATTATCAGAATAACTTCTGTTTCTGACAAAAAATATGTCGAATTCTATAGTCATGATAATATGTCACACAATTCAGATCCAATTAAAATTAATTAGTAACTATTTTTGTAAAATGTATACAGATTTGTATTAAAAGAGCATATAGAGCATAACATATAAAATGAAAGATTCTAGAAAATATTTACTCTTACTGTTTGTTTTTCATATAGAATTTCTTATACTGAAGTGAACTAAACGGGTTAACCAGTGGTAACAGGGTAATAAATCAAAATTTAATATGTCATTGATGGAACACATCTAAGCTTATTTGTTTTGTGAACATCAATTCTCGAAGTTTTTATTTAGCGAAGTTCGCGGGCACTAGAGGACGAGGGAAAAGTGTTAGACTGAAACTTTTTCTTTAATAAAAATATGCCAGTTAAGTTTTTTGTGACCATTCGAACAAAAGCTATAGAAGATAAAATGCTAGGTATCTATTTTCTAAGAATGTCGTTAGAAATATAAAAGAATATGTTTGATAAACGCTCAAGGATATAAGAAAGGATAGTTGAATATCCTTTTGAATAAGTTTCCGAAGTTCTCTGTTTAATAAATTATACAAAATCCTTTCAAAAGCTTATTTCACCATTTCTGTATGAATATTTAGTAGAAAATGTTATAAAGCCAGTTCAAATCTGTGAAAAGGCATTTTAGTCTTCCATTTTATTATCGTATATATTGTCTTTAGCGGCTCTTAATTTAATTTAATAAATTAAATTAAACGAAAATAACTAGCAACTGGAACTTATATAGAGCGATAATAAATTAGAAGTTTATTATGTTATAATCAAATATTAAAGATTATTTAGCATTAATAGTTGAGCATATTTCTCAAAAACTGCTATATAGCATATTTGGCAAAAAAAATTTGAGCCCTATAAAGCTACCCCTAATTGTGAACTCCTGGCTAAATTATGGTTTTTCTCCGGAGAGATATTGGTAATGCCGATGGCAACGGTTGTATGTCCGCGTTTCTTCATAAGTGTAACCCTCCTCAGTGCAGTTTCGATTTCTGGATTCGTGAGTTTCTGTTTTCTGTGGAGTTTATTATTATTATTATCTATTTTTTTTTTCGGATGCCAGACGCTGGTTAATCCTTCCGTGGCCTCTGAACCTCACGGGTAGAACTCCAGCAAATTAGCTACAGCCGCTCCCCACATCCCACAGGGTTAGTGGCTCTAGAACCCCTAAGCAGCCCTAAGCAAACGTAGAGAACCCATGTAACGAAGTGATTTTTCCGGTAACCATTTTCGGATGTAATAAGACTTAATTGAGTTCATCTTTCACTTTGGTACACCCTGTATACTATAACTAGTATGAATGTTTCCGTTGGAACCGTTTTGACCAGAGTTCAAGTTCTTTTAGAAGTCCACTACGTGGAATAACAATTGTTTATTAACCATAACTGTTTCAAACCGATTTATTTTCAGGGTAATTTTAAGTAATTTTATTACCTTAATGATGAACTATTTGTTGTGTTTTTACTAAACAGCTGCCATGTAAGACGTTGGAAATTAATTTAGTTTATGTCAAACGAATTAAGAGTAGTTGCTAATGATAAAAGAACACGCTTCTATTTTTGTTTAAATAATTTATAGAATAAATTATTGTTGGTTTATAGTAAAATATTAATCTGTGACTGTTTTTCAAGATTTCTTTTCTAAGTACAGTTTTAAAATTATGAAAGCGATTCCCGACGTCGGAATATCTTGTAAACAATTGCTTATGTTAAATAACGCAGGGAATTTGCTTATGCACAGTACGCCAAGCTTACTTGGAATACATTTACGACGCGCGCACCATAAGTCCAGAATCCTTTGAAATACGTAGGCACGTGACTTTCAGGTAAGGGAATTTGTGAATAAAATCGCAAGCACGAGCCAATATCATCTTCTGACAACTGGTTAGACACTCCAGCCGTACCGTAATAGCCGCTTTCGAACTCCAGAGTGCTCCGACGAATCCTCCAGTGGTAAGAAATTCTGTTTTATTATTTTATTGCTTTATTGTTGATTTTGGTGCATTTCCGTCATTTACTGTTTGTGTCCGCATTTTTGCTATATTCTCTGGTCCGTTAATTGTCTACAAATACCGTATGACCCGAGATATCCGGAAAATATCGTGGTTCAAAAAGTAAATCCGGGTTATCTCTTTTAGCTACGTGCATATCGGGATTTCATTAGTAAATACCGCACGAGTAAGGTTTTTTCTGGATCTAAGAAAGGAACCTCACCGTGCCGTGGGAAGTACTATCCGTTCTGTTCAGCGCATATAAGGTTTTCTCTGGAACTAAGAAAGGAACCTTACCGTGCCTCGCGGCGTCATTGTCAATCCGTAACCACTACATCTGAGTGGTGAAACACGAAGGCTCGCAGATAAAGGTGATAACCACTCGTTTTATAGATCCCTTGTGCGAAAATACGCTTTAACTCCGCCCGCATATCTCTGGTCTGGTCAACTCAAGAAACAGTATGCCTTAAAAACGCGAATTAATATATTGGAGCCCAGTGTTATATCATGAGGTTGAGCACATCGGGATTTCATTAGCAGATTCAGCACGAGTAAGGTTTTTCTCTGGATCTAAGAAAGGAACCTCACCGTGTCGTGGGTAGTAATAACCGTTCTGTTCAGCACGAGTAAGATTTTTCTCTGGATCTAAGAAAGGAACCTCACCATGCCGTGGGAAGTAATAACCGTTGTGTTCAGCACGAGTAAGATTTTTCTCTGGATTTAAGAAAGGAAACTCACCGTGCCGCGTGGCGTAATATCGTAGCAATATCGTGTGATATTTGTATTCACTAGAGTCATGTCACTGATCTACCGATATAGCATATCCGCGAGTAGCCAGTCAAATATACCGTCTGACCCTGGATTGACATCCTTCCGTTGTAGCACGCCTGCACTCCGTGACCACTAGCACCTGGATAGTTCTGCACCGCCCGTCCGCTGTAATTCCGCCTTAAGCACCAGCGACCATAACGTCAATAACCGCTGCTGTAGACACCAGTAACCGTAGATTGCTTTCATAACTGCTTGTAGCAATTATTTTGATATTGCCTGCTTATAATAAATACCGTAGATGTAGTCTCCGGAACTTTGGTATATCATAAACCTCTTGCTTGGTTCCTAGGCTGATTGCTTGTAGATAAAAAACTAATATTTACATCTTTTTTCTACATTTCTTAATGGAATTGTAAATAGATAGTAATTTTTTTGTCTGTGTATTTGGTTTTTTCTTTATTCTTCGATGAAATCAATCATAAATAAATAGGATAAGTACAGTTTAAATTTTGAATTTTATTTAAAGACAAAGGTATAAGTAATAAATTTGTTGGTACACCGAGAATCATTTTCGGCAGATAAGGTGCTACGAAAACGAAAACCACACACACACAGACCGCCTGGCATTCCTTATCTTCACTGAGTTAACCGAGCTTCTGTCATACAGCTGATTGAATAAAGTAGTGTTCCTACACTTTGAAACAGGAACTGGTCGGTATGGTCTTCATTTCCGAGACCAGCGTATTATTATTATTATTTATTTATTTTTTTTTCGGTTGCCCGACGCTGGACAGTCCTCCCGTGGCCTCCGACGCCTCACGGGAGTCGCGCCAGCACATTAACCTCAGCCACTCCCCACATCCCGCAGGGTTAGTGACTGTAGGCTCCGGAATCGTGTGCCCTAAGCAGACGGAGAGAACCCAGAATGACCGCCTTCTGCATTTGACCTGCCAGCCACTCGCCTGGTTTTTGGCAGGCCGGTATGATCTTCAGTTCCGAGAGCAGCGTAGGCTTTATCCCTCCGAGTACACCGATAATAAGGACGACCATTTTGACCGAGTAGCCTGGGTACAGCACTTGGAGCTCGTACCGGAGATCCCGATATTTGGTCCGTTTCTCCTCCTCCTTCAAGGTGATGTTTTTCTCCGCAGGTGCCGAGAACATGATGACATACATCACCTTGAGTTGATGGTCGAGGAGGACTATGTCCAGGCTTGTTGGCTTGGATTAGCCTGACAGTCGGGAACGAGTAGTTCCAGTAAATCCGGCATTTCTCGTTCTCGACAACGGACTCAATATCTCCGGGGACGTAAGGCAGCACTGGTGTCTGGTCTACCCCGTACGAGTGCCTTAGATGGTAGTATAGCACTCGTAAGGCCGCGTTATGTCGGTGGATGTAGGCCGAAATCGCATATATGGGGCATGCAGAAAGTAAATGCATGAGCGATTCCGGCGCCTGATGGCAGGTCCTGCAGTTGATATCAGGAACCTCTACACGCCACACGCGGCTACGGTAGACCAAGGTGTTGATAACACCATCTTGGCAGGCCATAATGAATCCCTCGGTCTTCGACTTAAGCCCTGCTGACCTTAGAAAGGCGCAGGTCAGCCTGGTCGATAAACCCATTGTTTCGATGTTCTTATAGAATAGACCGCTGGGGTTTATCGACGTGCTGCCGAAACAGATTTCCTGTTCGGCAGCTCTAATTCGGCTTTCAGACGATTTGGCTGAAGTTCGGTGACTGACTCAACATCAGCACCTCGCCGGCCTCCTCGCCTGATATCAAATGCGAGACCGAGTTCATCTGCGGCTCTTTTTGCTGCCTTGAACAATCCTGCTCCCACTCTTACAGTTTCGTGATGTTTTACGAACCGCAAGAGGGGATCTGAGCTCCTGAGTATGTTACATGCCATACTCAGTACTACTCTGCCATGCGTACACTCCAGGCTCAAGAGTCCTCGGCCACCCCGTTGACGTGGGAGGTACACACGAGGAACGGACGATCTAGGATGAATACTTCTGTGAATATTCATCATCTTGCGGGTATCTCTGTCTAATTGACGCAGCTCATCTACCCTCCACATTACTACTCCGAAGGAGTAAAGCAGAATCGGAACGGCAAGCAGACACCTTGTTCTTCCCCGAAAGTTCGGAAGACCAAATCTTTCGGAGGCGGTGTCTGTACTTGCCGCGGAGAGAATCTTTTATTTGTGATACATCCTGGATGTGCCTTTGTTGCACACCCAGATATGTATAGGTCTCTCCGGCATCCAGATGTCTTAGGATGCTTCCGTCTGCGAGCTGCGCATCTTCAGAGAATTCCCCGCATCGTCCTCTCTTGAGGTGGAAGACTGCACATTTGTCCAACCCGAACTCCATACCAATTGCCCGCGTATATTCTTCGACCACCCTAAGAGCGTTTTGTAGTTCGCGCTCTCCGGAGGCATAAAGTTTAAGGTCATCCATATAAAATAGATGGGTGACCTTATGCCTTCGGTCGCTGGGTGGCCCACATTGATATCCGCGGGTTTGGCGGAGCCCAACAGACAACGGCAGCAGTGAGATGCAGAAGAGGAGAGGACTCAGGGAGTCACCCTGGAAAACTCCTCTCCTAAATGCCACCTGCTCTGTCGTGACCCGCTGTGCACCTGATGTTATGGTGAAGCGGGTCTTCCAGAGCAGCAGCAGCTGTTCTATGCATCTCACTAGTGGTGCTGGTACCGCAAGACATTCGAGCAAGTACAACAATAGCTCATGCGATGTTGTATCAAATGCCTTGCGGTAATCAATCCAGGCCATCGATAGATTCCGCTTGTATTGCACAGAATCCTGTGTAATACAGCGGTCTATCAGCAGGCTGTCCTTGCAACCTGCCATGCCCTTCTTGGCACCACGCTGTTCGTGTATCTGCTGGAAGATCGGATCAACAGACCTCAGCGTCCTAGCATACAAGATACGTGTAAATATCTTGTAGCAGGAGTTAAGGCAAGTGATCGGCCTATAATTCCTCGGGTCGGAAAGATCGCCCTTTTTGGGGATAAACACAGCACGTCCCTCGACGAACCAGTCCGGAATCTGCTGCCCCTCGTTCAACCATGAGTTGAAAATTCGCGCCAGACGGCGGTGAGTGGAAGGAAATTTCTTCCACCACCAGTTGTTAATGCCGTCTAGGCCCGGGGCAGCGAAGTTCTTGGTACCAACAAGTGCTTGTTGGACTTCCTCCGTACTGATTGCCGGGCACACTTCTTCTGGCTCTTCAAGATGTCTGTGCCACAGAGCCTCGAAGTGTGCAATTGCTGGAGTGTCGCTATTGAATGGACGCGTCGTTTCTTCCTTCCAGAAGGTTTCGACATCTTCTACAGTCGGCGGATTCTCGACAACACGCTGTGGCTCTTGAAAGAGGCGAGAAGGATTCGTACGGAACAAATTGTTTTGTTCCATACTCCTCACCCGCCTCTTCAATGTTTTCTTTATCGCCATGAGCGCTCGGATCCTATCTAGACAGTGCTGCTTGATGGTAAGCATCACTGTCAGATTTAGAGTATGGTGTTGACGTCTTAATCCGGCAGCTATGCGCCGAATTCTGGGAGTAAAAACTCTACCAGACGTCTTATATTCCACCACACTCTGGATCCGAGAAGCGTGTTGTCTGGCCGACTGTATCTTGCCTTCCATTTTTGTACACGCCGCTTGGCTTTCTCGACCCCGTGATTGGTTGACCTCTCACGGGGGACGAGTTGCTTCGCGGCGTTGTACACGGCACAGTTGATTTGCCAGATGTCTACATCTTCCGGAATTTCCTCATCGATGACCGCGTCCATTCTAGCCAGGTCTTGTGGCTTTAGGTTAGCCCTGGCGTTAAGGCTAACCCTCGTCCTTAAGTCTACACCGGTGAACTCTAAAAGATGTTCCCCATCAGCTGGTAATTGCCGCGGTGGGACTGCGGCTGGCAGTTCTTCCAACTGACGGGGTGCCCTTACGTAACCTGTCCTGAGCAGAAAGGATACTTGATCTCTCACATGTTGTTGAGAGAAGGCGCGATGCTCTGGGTGCATTTCGCACGAAAGTGCATGCATTCGCGCCATGTATCCCCTTCGCTCAGGTTCGCTACTCTCGCGGCAGGTCAGCAAGTCATCCCGAAGTTCCCTCGTCCACTTAAAGCGTCCATGTGCAATAGCATTGTCGTCATCGTTAGGACCGTCCGGTAAGGCCCCTCCCATCTGTCCTTGACCTCTATCCGACTGAGGTCGATTGTGAGGGGCCCATAGCAGTAAGAGTACCAGGGTGGTTAGCCCTGGTACTCCCGGCCGGCATTTGTCAGGCAGAGTTGCCTCTGCCTGTCCAGGGTGCACCAACGTGGAGGTTGCCGGTCCTTATTTTTTTTTTTTTTTTTTTTTTTTTTTTTTTTTTTTTTTTTTGGTTTTTTTTGTGGGGGGGGGGGGGGGGGGGGGGGGGGGGGGGGGGGGGGGGGGGGGGGGGGGGGGGGGGGGGGGGGGGGGGGGGGGGGGGGGGGGGGGGGGGGGGGGGGGGGGGGGGGGGGGGGGGGGGGGGGGGGGGGGGGGGGGGGGGGGGGGGGGGGGGGGGGGGGGGGGGGGGGGGGGGGGGGGGGGGGGGGGGGGGGGGGGGGGGGGGGGGGGGGGGGGGGGGGGGGGGGGGGGGGGGGGGGGGGGGGGGGGGGGGGGGGGGGGGGGGGGGGGGGGGGGGGGGGGGGGGGGGGGGGGGGGGGGGGGGGGGGGGGGGGGGGGGGGGGGGGGGGGGGGGGGGGGTTTTTTTTTTTTTTCGGAATATCCGATGCCGGTCAGTCCTCCCGTGGCCTCCGACGCCTCACGGGAGTCGCGCCGGCGCATCAACTACAGCCACTCCCCACATCCCGCAGGGTTAGTGACTGTAGATACCAGAATCGTGTGCCCTAAGCAGACGGAGAGAACCCAGAATGACCGCCTTCTGCATTTGACCTGCCAGCCACTCGGCTGGTTTTTGGCAGGCCGGTATGATCTTCAGTTCCGAGAGCAGCGTAGGCTTTATCCCTCCGAGTACACCGATAATAAGGACGACCATTTTGACCGAGTAGCCTGGGTACAGCACTTGGAGCTCGTACCGGAGATCGCGATATTTGGTCCGTTTCTCCTCCTCCTTCAAGGTGATGTTTTCTCCGCAGGTGCCGAGAACTCGATAACATACATCACCTTGAGTTGATGGTCGAGGAGGACTATGTCAGGCTTGTTGGCTTGGATTAGCCTGACAGTCGGGAACGAGTAGTTCCAGTAAATCCGGCATTTTTCGTTTTCGGCAACGGACTTAATATCTACATGTTCTTTGAATGTAAGGGTACAGCTATGTTGAAGAGCTGAGGTTGGAACCAGTAAAGTCAGAACCAATAAAATCACCTGAGCTATAATTTCTCCGTGTTTTACGTGTTGTAAAAGTTTTGGTTTAATTTTACCACCAAAGAATATCAATAATAAAGTCTTAATGAATTTATTTTAAAAAGTAAACATTAGTAGGAACTTATAAAACAAGAATGTAAAATTAGAAAAACAAAATATATAAAATGTTATTAAAAACGGGATATAAAATATGATAAAAAATAATATTGTACGGTAAATAATAAACAGGAATATAATAAAGTAACACACAAAAAGTTCGCTATTTTTGAATTTATTGTCAGTATTTACCATAATATTACACATAACTCTATATAAAGTTGTTACGCGTTTGGTATCCACACAAACACCTATACACGTAGACTCGTTGATTGAAAGTCCAGATAACACTTACCCACTACTTTATTTACTAATTAACAATAATTAACAACAATAGATTAGTTACTCTCTTAACTATAATCATATTTGAACACTTATAAGTCTTTTTCTTATATCTTCTTTACTTAGACGGCTATCAGTGGGCTTCTATTGAACTATCATGGGGTTATCACTGGGCTTTTATTGGATTTTGACTTGGTAAATTATTATTTGGTATAACAGCGTTATATGTCTCCTCTAAGTTATGACACCTAGGTAATTTCTTTCATTCTGTAAATATGGTTTTTTATGTAATTTTGATGTATGGTAATGGAAAATGGAATTTTATCAAGACTTGCTTATGTACGAAGTGGAGCTGGAATAGAGGGTCGATTTGTGTTCTTCGACAAGCGTTGGAAGTCAAGAGCCAATTAATTTCATCGTAGAGTTTACGTAATGCTGCAGTTTGATTAATGGAGCAATATTAGTCTGGTATTGAAGAAACAAAATTGAACACACTTTCCACTCTCGGAGGTTAAGTCCTAATATATTTTTTTATATATACTTATTAAAAATTTTGACCTTAGATGTAAATAATTAATCATTTAATGTAGTTTTATTAGTCGGTTTGGATAAAATTAGTAAAGAAAACCTCAAATTCTCATTTAGTCGACGTTTCGACAAAATTTATTGTGTTCCTCAGGACTAATGAGGTCTTTGGTTTTCTGTCAACATAATCATAATCGTCAAATAAATAAATAACGTCGCTTATAATTATTTTATCCAAACCGACTAATAAAACTACATTAAGAGATTGTGAATACGAAACTCCTTAGCTAAAAATTAATCATTTATTTTGTGCACTTTTTTTCAATTTTACTTATTCAAGTAACCTTACATACAATTTTAAATAACCAAATTGTCTGTCGAGAATTACTTAGTTGTTTCTTTCTTCATGTTCCAGCTTTTCAAACTCGTTCTAGTAGTTTATTTTATTTGCCTATTCCCAGAACAAATCTGTTAAAATTTTCACCTTATGTTCAAACTGTCGGGTCAAGAAAACATTGATATTTTTAATTGTACATTTCACTCTAATATTTTAAACTTTTACCAAGAAAAGGATACCTAACTTATTTTTAAATTATTCTACCCTACGGGGAATTTCTACTATATAATTTTAATTATCTTGTTCTCTGAAATCATCAATGTTTATTACATTGGGGTTTACTAGTTTTTAGTTACTTTGGATCCTTTAAATGAGCTATCCAGATGAAGCTAAAAGCAGAAACACGTGTCGGTAGATGTTTTAACGTTTTTAAAGTGACTGTTCAACTGGTGAGCACCTTTCGTTTTATTTATTTTTTGGTTTTACTGAACAGAATAGTTGGAATTAAAAATAACATTATTGAGTCAGTCATACTGAACATAATGTGCATATTAACTTTTTTGTAATCCAAGTTTCAGCGTGTTGACAAATAGCTGGGAAAATAATTGTTTAAAAAGACATATATGTTGTACTTATCTATGATAAGTTTTGTAAAAGTAGTAAATAATAATTAGCAAAAAAATATTTTTCAGCGTTATTATTTTTTCACATCACTCTATATTTTAAACTTTCACCAAGAAGGGGATACCTAATTTATTTTTAAATTATTTATTATTATTACTATTTTGTTTATTCCTAAAATATACCATTTAGTAATTTATTAATTTACTTCAAAAATTTCTTTCATTTATGTTCTGAATAAATATTGTTTATGCATATTTCATATACTTTAGTTTCCCTTTTCTGTCATTAAGTAAACATGTATTAACTTCAATATTTAGAAACATCGATATTTTTGTGTCGATCTCTGAGTTACATCGATATTAATTTTTCAGTATATCATTTGATACAAACATCGATGTATTAATTATTTTGTGTATCCCTACTGTAAACTTACCTAGCACGCGTGCTCAATCTGAGCCTGTCCATGTAGCACAGGTGCCTTTACTGGCTTGCCGAAGTCTAACGAAGTTCCTAGCCGCGTGCTATTACTGTATATGTGTCCTGGTCGAGGTGGATGTCGATGAAGAATGGACATACCACAGAGGTTAATTTCAGTGTTCTGTACAGTAGACCACAACTTTAAGAGACACATAAAAAAGTCTCAAAAGCTTTGCCGCGATGCTCCTGAGGATAGAGCGGGGCATGCTTTATTTTTCTACAGCATATTAAATAATAAATACAATGTATTACTTAATACATAAACCATCATTATTCTCATGTAAAGTATATTCTGGTATGATTAAAATAAGAAATGAACGGAAACACGCCTGTATCAATTATAATTTCAAATTATTTTGATATAATTACGCAACTCCCTCCTAAAATATTTTACGATTAAACGGTCACTACCGACCCAGCTGTAAAAGCCTAATAATGAGAAAGCATGCAGAGACGGTCTTCCGCGAAACATCGAACAATTCGTGCCTTTTAGAATTTATATAGGTTATGTGCTTTATAAATACAGTGTGTTCTTCAGTGTTTACATTTTATTTGGATTGTGAGAGTCTAGAATATATAATACTTTAACAGATAAGTGAAATTTTCCTTTGTGTTTAAGCGCATTTTATGTAGTGTTTTTATAAATATTTCGGCGGGTGGTGAATTATTCGAGTGTTTTCCATCTATAAGTGGCTGTGGTAAAATAATATAGTGATAATGTTCAGGCCTTGGGAAGATCCTCAACCTGGCACTAGCAGAGAATTTCACGGAGATACGGGGAATGGTAATAGCTCACAAATTATAGAGAAAATTTCCAGAGAATATTTATACGAACATACTCAAAAAATGGTTTTAACTATTTATAGAAATATAAAAGAAAGCGAAGGTGAAAAATGAGCCATAGAAAAAACGGCCTACTTAACAGAAATTTCAGAACGAACTATCTATAGATTAATTAAGGATGGGGTACATAATCGAAAAATTAGATCAGACAAAGGAACATCACGAGCATTAGATTCGTCTATGGTGAAGTTGTTAAGCGATTTAATTTATAACAAGTATAAAGAAAATGATATACCAACGGTACAATCAATACATATGGAACTGAGAACAAATGGTGTAGTGTCAGTTAGTGAAGAAACATTTCGGCGATGGATATTAAAGATAGGATTTAGGTAGAAAATTATTAGTAAAAGGGCAAGTATTATGGAAAGCTCCAGAATTGTGCAGTGGCGTAATGAATATTTGGAAAATATTACAAAATTTCGAAATGAACAACGACTAATATATTATTTAGACGAAACTTGGTATGATATCCATGATACAGTGAAAAAAGACTAGATAGATGGTTCAAAGAAATATACAGTTGATATGCCTGCAAATAAAGGAACCAGATTAATAATTGTACATAGTGGATCAGAAAATGGATGGGTGCATAATGGTCTCAAATTAAGTGGAAAAAAACTGGAAGATTCAAACGCTGATTATCACCGAAACATGACTGCGGATATTTTTGAAGAATGGTTTCAGACATCATTGCTACCAAATATAGAAAAAAACAGCGTAATTGTTTTAGACAATGCTTCGTATCATTCCCGACAAATCGAAAAAACACCAAATACTGGAACATGCTGGGCACAATAATAATTCGATATATTAAATTATTATTGGCTAAACTGAGCAACAAGAGAATATTGGATATGACTTTAATTTAGACTAACAAAATTCATCAATGCTCCACCAATATATTAAAATTTTATTCTTATCTTGACACAAGCAAAATAGAGTAATTTTTTTCTAATTTATCATGGTATCAATTAACTATTTATTTATCAAAGATAAAATACTTTTAAATTTCTAACATTGTGTGTCTCAACGTACAAACATTTTAAGTACGGTACTGAGCCACATGTAATTACGCCGGCTTTGACACTTTTATGACCGGTTTTCATGGCCTTTTTTATGTGTTTTTTAAAGCTGTGGTCTACTATACAGTAGTATCTCAGTAGATTAAAGGGTTTTGTTGTGTTTTTATAAAATTAGTTCTACTTCCCTATTATTTTCAGTTCAGTCTACCTGTTTCGTTATCGAAAAATAGTGGACTATGTATTTTTATCCCACACCGCTGCTTAGAGTACTGAACATTAAATCTATTAGTTCATCCTTCATGTTGAGTTTTCAAAAACAAAATAAAATACAAACATAAATCATGCATATTGTCTGAATACTATTTGTGCCACTCTCTAAATGTTTCTTTTTGTTTTTAGGGGCTTACTACCACATGAATAATTCTTAGTTATCTAAAAAATATAGTTAGCTAAATACATGACATTGAAAAAGAAAACAAATTTCTTTTCCGAAACGTTAGGGAATTATATTATTTCTTTTATCTTATATTAGGCGTCAAAAAACACCCTCTGACTGATATTTTTACGCGTATAGACACAAGTGCAGAGACAGTATTTTTTAGATAACCAAGAATGAGTGATAATAAGCCCCAAGAAAGAAAAAATATAAATCATACAAGCAAAACAAAATCCTATAACACAGAAAGACCACGTTCTGGTTGTATCAATGACTTCCATTGGGTTGTATAGTGGATGACAAAGCATGTGGCTAAAAGTATGTAAAATGATCTGAGTGAACCAGTCAAGTGCAAGATACCATGATGCCTCCTTTTCTATATTGAAGGTAAAATATACTTTGTTATATCAGCTTCGACATCGCACTAGACTTCGATGTAAGCAGAGAGGGTGAAATGCTACTATCATCATGTGCGATCACATTTGTCGGTCTCGTTTTTTCTCGACGCCATACATATGAAGAACGGAAAGAGATATCAATCTACGGTTTACGCTATTCGATTCGTTTCGTCGTTCTGCGTATCATTGACTTTTTCATAATTTTCTCAAGAAAAAATATTTTTTGGGAAAAAATGACATGGATTTTCGAAAAAAAGCTGAAAAAAAAAATGAAAGCGCAGCCACCTCGAGCTTCGAAATCAGGATTATATTGCACATTGTCTAACCTATAATTCAGTGACATTTGTCAAGCGTGTTTATATCAATTATAAAGAAATGATGAATAATAAAACATACAGATTATTTTTTAAGCTTACCACTCAATATTTTTTGCCGTTTTTCACGTGTTACTGAGACAGAAAAAATTTTCTCTCCGAACTGTAGTCATAACATCTTCCTCCATTTCACCGACATTTCCAAATTCAAATTTGTTAGGTTAACACACGCCTTTTGTTATTAATTAAACACTTTTATTAAACAACACATGTAATACAACACCCTGTGTCCCTGATGGCACCTCAAGATACCTTGTGTAGAGAGGGACACACATCCAATGTCCGAATATGCTAGGATTAATATTCGAGTATTCAAATATTCGATTATATTTGAGTAAATTTGAATATTAAAACATATTATTAAATTATGTACGAATAGGTATACAGTATGCATCCAACCAAAGTAGGTAGATAGTAGGTATAGGTAGGTACCTATTCTAAAATCCAAATATATAAATAGACCATATTAGTGGCACGTTTTACTCCCAGTCAAACTATTCCATTTCTTTCTCGCCTCGACCTTATTCTTACTGTACTAAGGCAGGGGTTAACATTAAATTTTAAATTTTAGAAAACCTGTAAATATTTAACTATTGACTTTTCATGTATTTGTTTTACCTTCACAATCTGCGTCTTTTTTTAAAAATATTCTAATTTTAGAGCACTTTTATTTTTTTCGAAAAGGAAAAATAGTTATGACAGAAGTATAATAAACTAGCTCTGTTTTCGTTTTATTTAAGCTTCAATAGTTAAATGTGAACAATAGCGCCTAAATCCTAAAAATAAAATACTAACTAAATAATTCTGACCCTTAAAGCACATGTACAGGAGACATACCCTATTGTCTGTATGGAAAGCAAATCAAATTGCCTGCTTAGTGGATTACGTCACGACTATTTTTGTGGTCTATCCAACCAAATACTCAAATAGAGTATTCACTATTCACAAGTATTCAGTGCTATACCTATTAATAATGAATATTCGAGGATCCGGATTATTCGGATACCTATTCGAATAATTTGGATTATTCGAGTATTAGAGCGTTCGAATTATTCGAATAGGTATTCGAATAATTCGAATTATTCGAATATCCGAATACTCGAATAATTCGAATAATCCGAATATTCGAATATCCAAATAGTTCGAATATTCGAATATTTTTTTGAACGAATATTCGAATACTAAAATCTGGAAAATTCCCAGCCTTAATCTCAATGTCGAACGAGCAACACTTACCACAATGAATATTAGTACATATTATTATTACAGTATATTACAACATGAAATTCTGTAATTCCCAGATTCGAATGATATAACACAGACACACTACGCACAACAACAGTACAGTTTCAACATGAACAAACCTTGCTTTTCCTTCTCAGTGAAGAAACCTATTTCAGAATTCGTATTTTCAGTAATGTATCTGCAAAAATTCAAACGCAGTTGAAAAACTGCATAGAGTTATTTATTATTTACACCTTTACTGTCTAGATGGCACTAACATTCGACAAATTTAATATTTTATTTCTCTAACTGTTGAATTATTAATCGCTAGATGGTACTGTGTCCGTATTATTATTGCTGTTGTGAATGGATTATGGAGCGATTGTAAACTGCGCATACCGCTAGTCGTGTCCGTAGCCGTCTGGCTCGATCTGTATATTATTATCAAAGAAACATTTATAATGTAGAGTGACTAATAATAACTTGTAATATATGTCAAAGTTCATCATCCAATGATTAGATAATGTTCTAGTGCCGCTCCGATTTGGGATTATTTTAGTGATATAATTTGGTCACAGTATAATTTCGCATACGTTATCGTATATTTATTGATATACTGAATTTAAATTTGTTCTCCTATGAGACGAAATTGTAAAGTTGGACACATAACCTGTAGAAAGTTTTAGAAAAACTTTAAACGGAGTTGTTAAAGTTTATACTCATCTTTAAAGTTAGATGTAACTAAGAAATATTTTTTCATTCAGCATAAAACGTTTTATGTGTTTCAATATTGTATATGCCTTTGGCAATAAAACTTCTTTATTAATATCATCGTAAGAGACATTTACTTGGAAAAAATAAAATTTCCTTGTTATCGTGTGCTGTTGGAAAATTGAAGTTTTAGCTTTAGATCAATTTATATAAATTTTTTATAGATCTATAAAGTAGAGAGTATATTGCGCTGAAAGTTCTATTTAACGTATATATTAAAAACTCCTGAAATGTTACAAATTACAGAGAACAGTTCTAATTCATACAACAATGTGTACAAAACATTACATTTTCTGGATATACCTATTCAGCTGTCCTTGTTAGGCTTGATAGTCCCCAATATTGCAAATATACATGGTGACTTTATTTTTTAAGTTGACATTCATTAGAAACTGTGAAGATGGTTACATCGGCAACCTATTGAACGTCCAGTATACAGATCATTTGAGTAGCTATACCTGGCTTAACAGAGTCCGTCAAGGTCAATCTCTCTGAATAAACAAATTCTCTCACTGGAAATAAAGAATTTTCAGTATGAATATACATCATGTTTTATTACTTTAATAATTCTTTTGAATATCTTACGTCGTTATACATATTTTCAATTTGCGATGGCAAGAAAAATAACAGAAACCGTTTTAATAAAAATTAAATATTCATTAATATATTGAATGCCTGCATACCTAAATGTTCATAAAATTTCAACTGTAAATATCCTGTAGGAGAGAAATTCGGATTTCAAAATTTTCGAAATTTTAAAGCTGTTAATTTACAGTTACACACAAAAACCGTATCTTCAATAATAATGGAGCTAACGTAAAACTTAAAAAACCGTTTCGGCAATTTTCCCCAATACTTTCGAATCGTACTTGAAAACTGTTAACCGTGAATAGGTTGTTAATTCTCCATTCTTGAATAATGCTGAATACTGCATTTAAATTGAGAATATTGTGGGCTGGTTAAAAGTAGCTGTATCGAATTCTAGTAAAAAATCTTTGTTTCGACTGCTCACTGAAGAGTGATAGGTCACTGTGTAAACGTGTGACTCATTTTCTGAAAAAAACTGTATCTCTAGAAATATCAGAGATATCAAAAATCACCTTAACCCGTTTCTTCCCATTTGTCCATAGATCATCCTAATATGACAAATAAAAACTTACAACTGTTTTTTTACATTTTTTGGAACCAATGAAATTTTGAAAAATTGCAAAGGTTCTATTGTGCATTGTATACAACGTATTTTGTCGTAACCTCGTAACCTAATGTCATCGTTACGCCAGTTTGTTTCTGATAAAATTTGTAAGAAAATCTTAGGGATCGCATCTTGATTTGAGGATATTCTTCAAAATTACCAAAGAAAATTACATTATTAGTTTCATTTGATTAGCAGTTTAGTCAATGGAATTTCAATAGTATTATGATCATTAGACTCATCCTCAATTTCACTTTCATTTACTATATGAGGAGTATTTGCTATCAAAATTTCAAATACTTTTTATCCTTTGTTCCCTTGGATCCATCTCATCAACTAATTTCAGTGTACTGAATAGTCTTGCTTTAATGATATCAGCTAATTATTTTGCTGTTTTCTACCTTCAGTGTGAACAATAGAAAACAAAGCAAAAACATCAAAAGGTTATGATGCATTACTCCATTTTAAAATTTTTAATTCAGCAATTCTCTTACCGCGTTATGCACAGGAGACCCTTCTAATTGAAACCTCAAATGCAGACAAGTCTGATCTGGTAAGTCATGCAGTGTGTCCCAAAATTCCTTTCTTAGAAAGTCCAAAAACAGATTTCCGTTTAAATTACCCTCAAAGAAAAACGGTTTAATAATACAGGGCCACAAAAAAACAAAGTTTCCTGGTCGGCATACCAGACCCATATTTTCCCATGTTTTTTTGAGTCACTGAACATGAATCCGGAGTCAAAATGGCATGATCGTGAACAAATTTTGGAGCTAGAACCTGAAAAAGTCATAATTTTGTAAATTTCGGTATTTTAGACTACAGTTCGCATGATCGAAAAATTTTGGAGGCATAATAATATTTTTCATAGAATAGAGTATTTTCTAATTTATGAAGCAATATCCCATATGATAAAACCAAAAGATATTGACTTAGAAGGGAATCCAACACGAGAATTTCAATGAGATACAAACACACACGCACGCACGCACGCACGCACACACACACACGCACGCACCACACACATGCGCACCACACACACGCACCACACACACACGCACCACACACACACGCATCACACACACACACACACTCACGCACGCACGCACGCTCGCACTCACACACTTCCAAAATTATGACCTTTCTCAGGCTCTAAGTTGAAAATTTTTCCACGATCATGCAATTCTGATTCCGGATTCGTGTTCAGTGACCCAAAAAACATCAGAAAACGTGGGTCTGGTATGTCGATCAGGAAACTTTGTTTTTTTTTGTGGGCCTGTGTAATCCTAATATCAAGTATTCTGCACCACAGGTTTCTTTTATATGAATACTGCCTCCTTACGTTTGACTAACTCAATCAGGATTTTCGACAGACCGGTATTGTGAATTTTGGGACGACACAACCCAATTTGTAGTAAACGAGACGATGCAAGACGTAAAATATTTAGGCATAACTTTGGATAAAGGTCTTTATTTTGGAAAACACATTACCGAGACGATACGTAAAGTCTATTTCCTGTCCAGGAGTCTATACCCCCCTGATGGCGAGAAATAGCAGACTAAACAGGGATAATAAAAAATTAATATATACAATGATAGTGAGACCAGACCTAGTATATGCTGCGTCGGCTTGGTGTTCTGCGAGCACGACGACGTTGCACAAATTGCAGGTACTGGAAAACAAATTCCTTCGCCTCATAAGTATCAACAAGATAAACCCCCCTAAGGGAATTACGACAACTTTACAACGACATCGTACCCATAGTGAGATACCTCACAAAAGTTTTATGAACTTAAACTCTCTGATTGTCCACTAACAGCCAAGTTTACACAAATAAGGGAGTATAAGGCTCCATTTCGATTAAAACACAAATTACCGTACCAAACGTTACCAATTTTCAAACAACAACTTTAGATCACGCTCCTTTCACAAAATGGCAGGACTGCCCACACTATAAAAGAAGCACCAAAATTCAACAAAAAAAACTCATCTTTCTCTTCTTTTCTTTTTTGTTAGTTTTTGTTATCAAAATTCCCCGCAAAATTTATTCCATATTATAAGGCAACGATCAGTAAATTGCGGCACATTATTATATACCAGGAATATGGTTAAACATACTCAAAAATCAGTGGAGTTGGACGTTCCCGCTCCGCAGTTCTGTATTATTTAGAGGCGAGCTTTTTACTGTGCAGTTTGGCTCGTCGTAGCATCATCAAAATTCTAAATTTATATACACAAATCTTTTACAGGTTATTTTTTGCATTGTTTTAAAGTTTTGCATGCGTCGTTGATTTCTAGTTCCTGTTAATATTATATAATTTAAAAGGTTTATTTTTAGGTGTTGTATTGTTATTTAATATTTTACAGTTCTAAGCCCGGACCGGCCCTGTTCCACCCAACCTAACAATTGCCCCGTCGCCACCGTACGCGGGGATGCTATTTTTGGGGTAAACTTCCCGGAAGCTGCATAACTTTTGATGTTTTTAGTTTATACTTGACCATCATTTAGAAACTAATTTGTAACTATTATAATTTGCAACTGCATCATCTTCGAGTATTAAATTATAAAATTATGGTGGCCAACTTTTCTACAGCCGCACGACATTCCCAAATACAGTCGAAATACAGGAGTGTGTTTGCTCAAAATGTATATATAAATCAATATATAATAATGTTATAACACATAAATATATATTTTTCTCTTATTTACTGTGTTTGTTATGTTTCTTTTCTTGCATTTGTTTTATGTTTGTAACTTGGTATGCAATAATGAAATAAATTAACAGACATTGACTGAATATTGCGATGTATGTCAATATAAATTACACTTATATTTTCCCCAGAATACAATATATGTTTAATGACTCTTTAGCTCACACGAATTAGCAAAAGAATTCTTCAAGGGCCACGGATATATAATTGGTATTTAATTCTCAAACTCATCTTTTATAAACCAGATGATATTCAACTATTTAGGAAGATCCACAGCTTCCGTTAATATAATAGCCAAATTAACTGAAACATTTATTAGTCACGTAGTTAGAAGTTAGTTACTGAATCGGTCGTATTCTTACTTACCTGATAACGAATATCGGTAGTTGGAATTCATCGCGGGACGAATTGAACAATTTTTAATTTGAAGTTTGTTTCCGACTAAAATGTGATACTAAAACTGATGGGAAACAATATGAAATTATAGTGTTGTGTGGCTGCCCATAAGCTGGCCGCCATAATTTAATAATTTTTTTACTCGGCTATGATATAGTTACAATTTCTAATTAATGGGTTACAAGTAGTTATAAATTATTTACTAAATGATGGTCAGGTGTAAACTAAAAACATTAAAAGTTGTGCGGCTTCCGGGAAGTTTATACCAATAATATGTTTTTTAATATGTACTAACGGGGCGAATTACAAATTTCGGTTTATAAGTTACAAATAGTTACGAACAAGGTATAAAATGATGGTACGGACAAAACATAAAAAAACTCATTTGAGGCGGCCAACTTCACGGGCCCTCCCATATTATTTTCTCATCTCACGGTTTTGGAGTATATAAAACTTTCAGCTAGTTTTGTTCGCGGTAACGGTTGAACTAATTCTGAATATAATTGGAATCACAACTGAATTATTTAAGTACGCATACACGATTTATTTTGCGTACTGCGAACGATTAAAAACAAATTGCACATGTGTCGTACACCAAAACTTTTTCGGGATTAGTACCGCAAACAAAACTAATTTTCTCTATGGATATTTAAAGTTAAGTTAAACCAGCCGTTTTCAAGCTCGAATTAGGATTATTATGAAAATATTCCAATATTCGCTCATTATTTTTCATCCCCCGACGTGGATTATTTCTGTTTTTAAGAATATGCTTTGATACACGCAATCATATCGCAAGATGGCGGAGAGTGAGGATGACAATGAAGAAAGCGTGTGTAAAAGTTGTCAAGAAAGTATAGAAGATAATTTGTTTGTATAATGTAGTGATTCCTGTGAGGAGCATTTTCATACCGCATGTGTGGGTATAAGCAAAACTGTGCATAAAATTATAATTGAAAGCAAAAACATATATTGGAGGTGTACCTCGTATTCAGCAGAGTGTGTTTTAGCGGGAAAAGTATTAAAAGCTGTAAAGCCTGTAGTGGAAAGTATTTTAAATCAATCAGTATGTAGCATTATAAATAGCTTGAAACGTACTTAAAACAACATTCAGTACAATAAATAATGAGATTGTGAAAATTAATGAAAAATTAAATCGTGAATATAACCTTAATACTGAAAAACAAACGCTGAGAAGTGCAAAATTATCTGAAGATGTAACTGTACTTCAAACAAATAATGATCACAATAGTTTAATTGAGTATAGTAAGGTGACAGCACGCAAGAAAACGACCAGTCTAGCCAATCAAGAAGAACAACGTAAAATTCGTGAAAAAAAATGTGACAGCAAGAGTTAATGTAAACACGGCTGGCAGCTCCAAGAAAATAGATGTCGAATATTCAAATTCAGGGCGCATATATAGAATAAGCCTAAATTCTGACAATCCAGAAGTATTCCCTAAAAATCGCAATGGAAATACAATTTTAATTAAACCAAAAACGAGTGAAACAAACTGTGATAACATTTATTCCCAACTCAAAAACAGTATAGAGCCGGATGGATTATCCATAGATATTGTGAATGTCCGAATAGGAAAGCAAGGAGTGAACATACAGTGTAAAGATCAAGTATCATTAAATAAGCTACAATGTAGCCTAGAAGAAAAAAGTAGTGAAGTATGGAAATTAAGTACAAAATGAAAATTAGTCCAAAATTAATTATAAAAGACGTTCGAAAAGAAGATATTCAGGAAGAAAATGAACAGATATCGAGAAATATTATTAAACAAAATAAATTAATCAGTATGAGCAATAATTTTGAATTTAGAGTATTACGTACAATGAATGTGAAACCAAGACCCAAAAGAGAGCCGTTGATTAACTTAATTGTAGCAGTTGACCCAACAACAAGATTAAACATTCTAAATAAAGGAGCATTAAGTGTAGGATATAAAATGTGTAGAGTAAAAGATTCACTACACGTTAATCGATGTTACAAATGTTGTGAATATTTCCATTTAGCAAAAGACTGTAAGAATATTACAACAGTATGTGAAATATGTGCGGGAAGTCATGAATCGAAGTTATGTACAAATTTAGAAAATACAAAGTGTGCGAACTGCATAAAACAAAATAAAATTCATAACTCTAATTATTATGATATCAACCATTCGGTAAAAAATATGGAATATTCTTATTACAATAAAATAGTGGAAAATTTATAGCTCAATATAAATTATGAGGAGAATAATAGTGACATTTAGAAACCACTTATTGATGAGCCAAATTATAATTCTTTGCATAAGACAAAAAACATAGGCAAATATAAATTTGTAAGCCTTATTCACCATAATGTACAATCCACGGGAAATAGTGTTAATCAGCTAGAAGTATTACTTAATAAATATAAGGAGTGTAAATTTTTGTGTGTGACGGAGTATTGGAAAATAGAACAACAACTAATCTTCCTGGACTCAACAGGTATCAGCTGGTGTCAACATTCTGCAGAAAAGAAGAACATCATGGGGGTGATGCGATATATGGAAGCAAGGAATTAAAATACAGTGCTTAAAAAATTAAACAGTGTTTTAGTAAGTGGAGTTTTTTGAATGTGCTGCAGCAGAGTTTACTTTAAACAAAGTGCAAATTATTGTTATAGTTATATATAGACCCCTAATGGACAATTAGATATGTTTTATGATAAATTAGAATCAGTGTTAATTAAGATTTTTGAGGAAAATAAAATAATTTTCATTGCTGGAGATTTTAACATAGAAATGAAAAATGATAATAAAAATAAAGAAAGACTTTTTCTCACTAGTAAATTCTTTTAATGTTCATGCAACAATAAAAGAATATACGAGGTAGTGTTAAAATTTCAAAAGTTGCATTGATAATATATTTACCAATCTCTGCGAACAATATGAAGTAAACATAATTAATACACATATTTCAAACCATACAGCACACAAAATTAGTTTTAGCACAAAATGCTCTGGAAGAGAAAATTGTAAATTATATAGAAGGTTCTTTAGTGAGAAAAGTAAATGCAATTTCTTAGAACGTTTGCATGATCAAACATGGGAGGAAGTATATAATTGTGAAAGTGACAATGTCAATAAATAATGGATGTGCTCTATGAATAACTTTTTAAACAACTTCAATGAATGTTTTCCTCAGAAATTAGTTAATTTTACGACAGAAACGACAGTAATTATAAAGAAATGTATAATGAAAAAATAAGGTACAATAATTTGTTAGCAGAAGTGAGGAAAGATATGTATGAAAATAAAATTGTAAATCAGATAATAAAATTAAATGCATGTGGTCAATACATAATAAAATTACAGACAAACAAAGCAGAATCGACAATTTTACAGTTAATGGTAACCTCATCGAAATTGCAAATGATTATAACAAATATTTATTGAATATAGTCCCAAACCTTCTTGAAAATTTAATAAAAATTCCTTTTGAATGTAATATCTTAGATAATCAATCGATGTATTTGAAACTGTTAACTACAAATGTATTGTTAAATATGGCTAAAGATCTTAAAAATAAATATAGTAGCGGCGAAGAGGAAATTCCAACCACTATAGTAAAATTATGCATAGTTGAAATAAAGGAGGTAATTTGTCATATTAAACAATTCCTATAAATATGGAATTTTCCCATTAAAACTAGCTAGTATTAAACCGCTTTACACACTTGAATGCGTGAAATCGTACCTTTCAGATCGTTAACAGCGGGTAAAAATTGTAAGAAACGGGGAAACCATTAAGTCTGACATATTATGTAATAACATAGGAATACCACAGGTCAGCATAATTGGTCCAATTTTGATTATTATATATGTAAATGATTTATGTGATGTTGTAACAAATGAATATCATAGTATGATAAATTACGCAGATGATAATAATATATTGGTGAGAGCAGAAACCTATTCTGAATTAATACAGGAATGTAGTTATTTATTTTCAAGTACAAGTGACTGGTATGATAAAAACAGATTTATTTTAAATAAAGAAAAAACTAATACTATCCCATTTAGGACAAAACAAGCAAGAATCGAAACTTTTGCTAATATAATAATTTTAAATCAACAAAGAAACCTGGTAGGAAGTACAAAATGTCTTGGCATTCAAACTGATGAATTTTTGGATTGGGAAAATCATATAGATAGCTTGTGTCTGAAATTAAACAAAATGTGCTATAGTATAAGAGTAATTAGTAATTATTTAAATCTAAATAGTTGTAAAATCATATATTTTTCAAATTTCGAAGCGACAGCCAGTTATGGAATTATTTTCTGGGATAGTAATTCAAGTATTCAAAACGTTTTTATAACACAAAAGCGGGTTTTCAGAATTATACTTAAAATGAATTACAAAGACTCATGTAGAGACATTTTCAAATTTAACAAAATTATGACTATCTATGGTTTATACATTTATGAATGTTTAATGTTTATATTTAAGAATAAAAATAGTTTTCTAGTGAATAACATACAGCATGAAGATAATACGCGAACACTAGATATTACTTGCCCAAGGCATAATCTTGCACAGAACACAACAGAAAAGAGCCCATTTTATGTGTGTATAAAATTATACAATAAATTATCAACTCGTTTTAAAAATATTGTAAGTTTAAATAATTTTAAAAAACAAGTTAAAAATATGATACTAGACTTAGAACCATATAATCTAGAAGAATATCTCTCTAGTAATAGCTTGACATAAATGGCTTATTTACAGCACCTCTGTTTTATGTGTTTTTTTTTTGTGAGTGTGACGTCATTTTATTTCTTTGTTGTTGCAAATTACGTGTAACATATAATTGTGAAAACATTTCTCTGAAATAAAGGTATTATTATTACTTTTTTTTTTTTTTTTTTTTTTTTTTTTTTTTTTCGGAATATCCGATGCCGGTCAGTCCTCCCGTGGCCTCCGACGCCTCACGGGAGTCGCGCCGGCGCATCAACTACAGCCACTCCCCACATCCCGCAGGGTTAGTGACTGTAGATACCAGAATCGTGTGCCCTAAGCAGACGGAGAGAACCCAGAATGACCGCCTTCTGCATTTGACCTGCCAGCCACTCGGCTGGTTTTTGGCAGGCCGGTATGATCTTCAGTTCCGAGAGCAGCGTAGGCTTTATCCCTCCGAGTACACCGATAATAAGGACGACCATTTTGACCGAGTAGCCTGGGTACAGCACTTGGAGCTCGTACCGGAGATCGCGATATTTGGTCCGTTTCTCCTCCTCCTTCAAGGTGATGTTTTTCTCCGCAGGTGCCGAGAACTCGATAACATACATCACCTTGAGTTGATGGTCGAGGAGGACTATGTCAGGCTTGTTGGCTTGGATTAGCCTGACAGTCGGGAACGAGTAGTTCCAGTAAATCCGGCATTTCTCGTTCTCGACAACGGACTCAATATCTCCGGGGACGTAAGGCAGCACTGGTGTCTGGTCTACCCCGTACGAGTGCCTTAGATGGTAGTATAGCACTCGTAAAGCCGCGTTATGTCGGTGGATGTAGGCCGAAATCGCATATATGGGGCATGCAGAAAGTAAGTGCATGAGCGATTCCGGCGCCTGATGGCAGGTCCTGCAGTTGATATCAGGGACCTCTACACGCCACACGCGGCTACGGTAGACCAAGGTGTTGATAACACCATCTTGGCAGGCCATAATGAATCCTTCGGTCTCCGACTTAAGCCCTGCTGACCTTAGAAAGGCGAAGGTCAGCCTGGTCGATAAACCCAGTGTTTCTATGTTCTTATAGAAGACACCATGCTGGGGTTTATCGACGTGCTGCCGAAACAGATTTTCCTGTTCAGCAGCTCTTATTCGGGCTTTCAGACGATTTGGCTGAAGTTCGGTGACTGACTCAACATCAGCACCTCGCCGGCCTCCTCGCCTGATGTCAAATGCGAGACCGAGTTCATCTGCGGCTCTTTTTGCTGCCTTCAACAATCCTGCTCCCACTCCTACAGTTTCGTGATGTTTTACGAACCGCAAGAGGGGATCTGAGCTCCTGAGTATGTTACATGCCATACTCAGTACTACTCTGCCATGCGTACACTCCAGGCTCAAGAGTCCTCGGCCCCCCCGTTGACGTGGGAGGTACACACGAGGAACGGACGATCTAGGATGAATACTTCTGTGAATATTCATCATCTTGCGGGTATCTCTGTCTAATTGGCGCAGCTCATCTACCCTCCACTTTACTACTCCGAAGGAGTAGAGCAGAATCGGAACGGCAAGCATATTAGTTGCAGACACCTTGTTCTTCCCCGAAAGTTCGGAAGACCAAATCTTTCGGAGGCGGTGTCTGTACTTGCCGCGGAGAGAATCCTTTATTTGTGTCACATCTTGGATGTGCCTTTGTTGCACACCCAGGTATGTATAGGTCTCTCCGGCATCCAGATGTCTTAGGATGCTTCCGTCTGCGAGCTGCGCATTTTCAGAGAATTCCCCGCATCGTCCTCTCTTGAGGTGGACGACTGCACATTTGTCCAACCCGAACTCCATACCAATTGCCCGCGTATATTCTTCGACCACCCTAAGAGCGTTTTGTAGTTCGCGCTCTCCGGAGGCATAAAGTTTAAGATCATCCATATAAAACAGATGGGTGACCTTATGCCTCCGGTCGCTGGGTGGTCCACATTGATACCCGCGGGTTTGGCGGAGCCCAGCAGACAACGGTAGCAGTGAGATGCAGAAGAGGAGAGGACTCAGGGAGTCGCCCTGGAAAACTCCCCTCCTAAATGCCACCTGCTCTGTCGTGACCCGCTGTGCACCTGATGTTATGGTGAAGCGAGTCTTCCAGAGTGGCAGCAGCTGTTCTATGCATCTCACTAGTGGTGCTGGTACCGCAAGACATTCGAGCAAGTGCAACAGTAGCTCGTGCGATGTTGTATCAAATGCCTTGCGGTAGTCAATCCAGGCCATCGATAGATTCCGCTTGTATTGCACAGAATCCTGTGTAATACAGCGGTCTATCAGCAGGCTGTCCTTGCAACCTGCCATGCCCTTCTTGGCACCACGCTGTTCATGTATCTGCTGGAAGACCGGATCAACAGACCTCAGTGTCCTTGCATACAAGATACGTGTAAATATCTTGTAGCAGGAGTTGAGGCAAGTGATCGGCCTATAATTCCTCGGGTCGGAAAGATCCCCCTTTTTGGGGATAAGCACAGTACGTCCCTCGACAAACCAGTCCGGAATCTGCTGCCCCTCGTTCAACCATGAGTTGAAAACTCGCGCCAGACGGCGGTGAGTGGACGGAAATTTCTTCCACCACCAGTTGTTAATGCCGTCTGGGCCCGGGGCAGCGAAGTTCTTGGTGCCAACAAGTGCTTGCTGGACTTCCTCCGTACTGATTGCCGGGCACACTTCATCTGGCTCTTCACGATGTCTGTGACACAGAGCCTCGAAGTGTGCAATTGCTGGAGTGTCGCTATTGAATGGACGCGTCGTTTCGTAGATTCCCTTCCAGAAGGTTTCGACATCTTCTACAGTCGGCGGATTATCTACAACACGCTGTGGCTCTTGAAATAGGCGGGAAGGATTCGTACGGAACAAATTGTTTTGTTCCATACTCCTCACCCGCCTCTTCAATGTTTTCTTTATCGCCATGAGCGCTCGGATCCTATCTAGACAGTGCTGCTTGATGGTAAGCATCACTGTCAGATTTAGAGTATGGTGTTGACGTCTTAATCCGGCTGCTATGCGCCGGATTCTGGGAGTAAAAACTCTACCAGTTGTCTTATATTCCACCACACTCTGGATCCGAGAAGCGTGTTGTCTGGCCGACTGTATCTTGCCCTCGATATTCTGTACACGCCACTTGGCTTTCTCGACCCCGTGATTGGTTGACCTCTCACGGGGGACGAGTTGCTTCGCGGCGTTGTACACGGCACTGTTGATTTGCCAGATGTCGGCATCTTCCGGAATTTCCTCATCGATGACCTCGTCCATTCTAGCTAGGTCTTGTGGCTTTAGGTTAGCCCTGGTGTTAAGGCTAACCCTCGTCCTTAAGTCTACATCGGTGAACTCTAAAGGATGTTCCCCATCAGCTAATAATTGCCGCGGTGGGACTGCGGCTGGCAGTTCTTCCGGCTGACGGGGTGCCCTTACATAACCTGTCCTGAGCAGAAAGGATACTTGATCTCTCAGATGTTGTTGAGAGAAGGCGCGATGCTCTGGATGCATTTCGCACCAAAGTGCATGCAATCGCGCCATGTATCCCCTTCGCTCAGGTTCGCTACTCTCGCGGCAGGTCAGTAAGTCATCCCGAAGTTCCCTCGTCCACTTAAAGCGTCCATGTACAATCGCATTGTCATCATCGTTAGGACCGTCCGGTAAGGCCCCTCCCATCTGTCCTTGACCTCCATCCGACTGAGGTCGAATGTGAGGGGCCCTTCTAAGGTTATATGGAACCATAGCAAAAAGAGTACCAGGGTAGTTAGCCCTGGTACTCCCGGCCGGCATTAGTCAGGCAGAGTTGCCTCTGCCCGTCCAGGGTGCACCAACGTGGAGGTTGCCGGTCCTTTGCACCCCTTATTATTACTATTACTATTGCTATTGTTATTATTATTATTATTATTATTACACTACCTGTTTCGTTGAAAATTTTATTTATGCGGTGTACTACAGCACTGCTGCTCACTGTAGGTCTATGGGGATGTTTGTTATTAAATTCTCTGGCAGCATCTTTTGTTGAAAGAACATTATCGCCAAAAAGACGCACAATTTCAATTTTGTCCCTCACACCTAATTGTTTCATAATTACGACACCAATTAACTAAAATATTCTCGTATACAGGCTCTAATCTGGCAGGACTAATTCTTTAAGTCACTTTGTGACATTTAAGTTGATTTTCACTTTTTATTCCATGAGTTAATTGATCAGAAGAAATAAACTCATGAGAACAATGTAATATTTAATTTGGCCACAGAAATATTAACAAGCAATATTTTTTTATAAAATTTGATACAGGCCCATTTAGATCCAGTGGTGTACTCTGATTTTTTACAATGTATCTAAAACATAATGCTAGCTCGACAAAAATGTTTTTGTACAGATATTGCAACAGGACATTGCTTATTCTCAGATAATTACCCTCATACAAGATAAGTTTATTTTTGACGATTCTGTAAAATATGGCTAATTTTTTCGAAATTTTGTTATACTACATAATACTCTTCCATTGGATTTCTTCAGAATATTAAAAACTCACTTTGTATATTCCAAAAGTGAAATATAAAGTAAAATATTCCCAAAGTAAAGGACCAGTTAATATGAAAACAGAATAACTTACCGCCGTGTAACATCCGCAAGCATAACTTCCCTTTCGCACTGACCTCCAACAACAACAAGAATGTAGTATAGTCATTTTTATGTCGTTTTTTCAATCCATCGTCATTCCACTGTGAAATCTATTTTTAATTCATGCTTGGGTAAAACACTTAAATATACTGTAAATTAGTTAGAATCTTCTTAAAGAAAGTCGTAAAACGAGCAATGGGAAAAGTATAGAAACACACTTTTAACGCTCGTTAATGTCTTCATTATGCTGTAAGAATAATTGCCAACTCAAGTCCTAATCTGAGAGAACTCTCCTTAACGTAGTGGAAACACTTCCATTTTACTTAACATCGCGTAAATATCTGTAACAAAAATTTGTAGTGTTAATTAAAAGGGTCTAATAACTAATCACATTTTAATATCGTTCAAACTATTATTGTTTATTTAATTCGTTATAAAATAAATCTTTCTTTCGAAAAATGAATGGTAAATAAATAAAATAAATAAATAATCTCTTTATTTTTGAGTAGGCATGCATTATATATATAGAAAAACGTCAAAATAAGTAGAAAGTTATTAGAAAAAAGAGTTATTGATAACCTGTCAGTAAAAAATCATAAACACATTTACAAAATACAAGATAAGTATAATAAATAATTTAAAATACGTATATAAAAAAATATATTAATATACATATATACACACTACATATATATATATACATATATATATATATATATATATATATATATATATATATATATATATATATATATATATATATATATATATATATATATATATATATATATATATATATATATATATATATATATATATATATATATATATATATATATATATATATATATATATATATATATATATATATATATATATATGTTTACGCGCCTGGAATTATAGGAATTTTAATATATGTTTTTCTTGGTATGCCTTAAAAAAAACTTGCGCTACGAGCTCGAGTGATGAGCATAGGGGGACTAGTGGACAGATAGAAAACTAGCACGTTCGCGATTGCACGCCTATTAACGCATTTTTCAATAATTTTATTATTTTTACCTGTGTATGTGATAAGGAGTGAGTTTTCAATTAATCAATTTTCTCACATTGCATTATTAGATAATAATTTAAAGTGTATGAAACTTCAAACTTCCCTTTATCCCTATCCTCTCCCTTTCATACTAAAATCGACAGTGGAAGATACCAACTCACCACAAATTTGGTAAGTTTTCAAACATTTGAATTACTATTTTTATAGATTTGGTTTAATACAGTTCACTTAATTAATTTAAAATTGGACGCACCCGCTGAATCGGCTTAGGCCCCTTCATTTGGTCGCTTCGTTTCGGATCATAGCTGGCAGACTTTTTATTAATAGTTTTTTTGCTCACTGTGGTTCGCTTCTTATCATATACACATTCCTGGGTTGGTTATTTTCGCACATTTCTGTAGTTTTATTTAGGTACGCTTAATAATTTATGCATAATATATTGTCTTGAAAAATTATTTACAAAATTTACCGATATCATATTCATTGCCGCCTTTTGATTTATTAAAAATTATTCATTTAATAATATTATTTCCTAACATTAGCTATAATTACTACACAAACACGTTTAGTATCTTTTTTTTATTATTATACTTTATTATTTGGATATTTTTTTGTAAAATTTTTGGCATAAAAACTGGTCGAGTATTTCGCAATGCCGCCAAAAAAATGATGCACAAAACCTAGAGGCAAGACTCAATACACTTCTAGCTAAAAAAGAAACTTATTTTAACAAAATACAACTGTTATATGATTTATCAAAAGACTTAAAAAATCCTATTATTTTAGAGAAATTTAAAATTCAATTAAATACTTTGGATGAAACATTAGAGTTGTTTAAACAAACTATAGAAAATATTAATGATGTAAATGTCGATATAGATCCCGATTATAGATTAAATTACCAGCCATTAGAAATGATAGACACATTATATTGTCATATAAAAGAGGCAGCTAAAATTTTAGATAATCACCAGGTTTCACAAAATAGACAAACAGCTGATGAACCAGCTGTCGCTAGACTAAAAAAATTAGAAGTACCCGAATTTAATGGCGATCCTAAAAGATGGCCGATGTTTTTTGAAACGTTTAAAAGTCTTGTGCATAATAATTCAAATTTAAATAATACAACTAAGATGCATTACTTGGCAGGCGCTTTAAAGGGTAGAGCCTTAGATGTTTGTGCCAGTGTCGTACCCACTCCCGAAAATTATGTAGTTTTTTGGGAGACATTAGTAAGTAAATACCAGGATGACCGCTTACTAGCTGATATTTATTTTAGTCAAATGTTAGATTTTAAAACAGCTCATCAAGAGTCCGCCGCTTGTCTTAATAATTTTTTAGAAAAATTTGACACCTCTGTTAATGCCATTAAACATTTAAATATCCCAGATTTGCTGGATTTTTTTTATAGCCTCTTTAGCGCTCTCAAAGTTAGACAGCCAAACGCGAAAATTATTTGAAATGTCGAAACACTCGGAAATTCCAACTTATAAAGAAATCATAGACTTTGTTAAAAATCAAAGAAAAGCACTTAGTAGCCTTTCAAAAAACAATCAAACTAGTTTTGTAAAGCAAAATAATAGTGGCAATAGTACTTACAGATCAAAATCTGTTCCGCATTCATTTGTTACAAATAATAGTGGTGGAGAAAATAAAAAACTATATAAAAGTTTAACAGGGAATTGCACCATATGTAAACAGTTACATTCAGTTTTTCAATATTCTGATTTTTTGAAACTTACACCTCGCGAAAGATATAGTTTGGCAAAAAAGAAAAAATTATGCTTAAATTGTTTAAGTTCGATTCATAGAATTGCCGATTGTAAATCAACAAACGTTTGTAGTATTTGTCGTTTTCGTCATCATTCATTGTTACATTTTGACAAATCATGTTCCAATAATAATAATAATAATAATAATAATAATAATAGTTCGCGAGAACTTATCTCTCGACATAGCTTCTAGCAGTCAATCCCCGATAGATGAGCATATAAATCCCCCAAACAACTTTTGTTCAACGTCAAGTAACAAAATTACGCAAGATTATACAACTTTACTCTCGACAGCAGTTGTCAACATAATGTCTGTCTCGGGCGAATATAAAACCGCGCGTTTCTTGATAGACACTGGCAGTCAAGCACATTTTATCACTACAAAATGTTGTCAACGGCTCAAATTACCCTATCAAAAATATCGCTCCACTGTTAATGGAATTGGTGGTCATCAAAATATTTTAGGTTACGTAAACTTGGTTTTAAGTTCACGATTTGATTCTAGTATTCAATACCCTATTTACGCTTTAGTGATTGACAAAGTAACGGATCGACTTCCAACCACGAAAATACCAGTTAAATCGCTTAGCTATTTACGTCATATCCAATTAGCGGATGAACAATTTTATGAGCCCTCAAAAATTGACGGTATCATTGGAGCCAGTTTATTTTTACACATTTTAGGCAACAGTAAAGTAGTTGGCCCACCTAATTTGCCAATGGCAGTACAAACTAGTTTAGGTTACATTGTAATGGGGAACATACCCACGCCTACAATAATGGAAGTCGCAAATTCACAAACATTTTGTTCAATAATAAAACCTTCTTTAGAACAAATTTTACACAAATTTTGGGAAATTGAGGAGATACCGGCGCCTCCTGTGCTCAATCAAGAAGATGCCGAATGTGAAAACATTTTTATAACCACTACCACTCGCGAAGAGACCGGTCGATTTACAGTAGCACTTCCTTTCAAGGAATACCCGCCTGTGTTAGGAGACTCCTTTGCCTTAGCCTGCAAAAGATATCACTATCTCGAAAATAAATTTAAAAATGACCCATCTCTTAAAAATAACTATAATGAAGTTATTAAAGATTATATAACTCAAGGTCACATGACCCTAGTCTCCTTAGTTCTAGATTATCAATTGGATAATAGCGCATATTATATTCCGCATTTTGCGGTGTTAAAAGATAGTGTAAGCACACCTGTTCGTATCGTGTTTGATGCCTCCGCAAAAACATCAAATTCACGTTCGCTAAATGATACCTTATATTCCGGTCCAAAATTGCAAACAGACATTTTTAAAATTTTACATAACTTTAGATTGTTTGAGGTTGCTATGATTTCCGACATACGCCAGATGTACCGAAATATTCGTGTATGTCCGGACCATCGCAAATTTCAAAGGATTTTGTGGAGATTTTGTCCTGAAGAACCATTAGCAATTTATGAACTAACTACCGTAGTATTTGGTTTAAAATCATCGCCTTTCGCCGCCTTAAGGACAATTAAACAATTAGCTAGTGACGAGGCCGATAAATTCCCTTTCGCGTCTAAAGTCGTTGAAACCGATCTGTATATAGACGACCTAGTAGTCAGTGTTCCGGCGGTACCGGAAGCAATAGAGCTTTATCATCAACTAGTAAGGTTGTTTTCCGCCGGAGGTTTCGAATTAGTTAAATGGAGCACAAATTCGCGGGACTTATTACAAATAATTCCTAAGAACATTCGGTTATCATCGACAATAGAATTTAACGAGCCTCCTGAAATTAATTGCTCACTGAAAGTTTTAGGGTTGCAATGGAACCCTTTAACCGACACATTTTCATTTTCGGTAAATATACCAAGCAAAATTTGTACAAAAAGAAATATTTTGTCAACTTTAGCCCGCATTTGGGATCCATTGGGGTTTTTATCAGCTGTTACGTTTGTCGCAAAACTTCTTATAAAAGAATTGTGGATTTCTAAAATTGACTGGGATGAAGAGCCGCCAATAAATATTAAAAAACAATGGTTAAATTTTTATGATGAGCTTCCTCTCTTATCGCAATTTCAAGTCTCGCGTTGTATAGGAGCTTTAAATAACAGTTCTTGCGCAACCCTTATAGGATTTGCAGACAGTTCATTAAAAGGTTACGGAGCTATGGTTTATATTAAATTAATTGGACCTGATAATAATATTAAGGTCAACTTAATGTGCGCAAAAGCAAAAAGTTGCACCTTTGAAAATTTGTACGATAGCTAAACTGGAACTTTGTGCCTCAGTTCTTTTGGCAAAATTAATTAAATCAATCGTAGATACATGTTCATCTCGCATTAAAATAGAAAAAAATTTTCGCACTGTCCGACTCAACAGTAGTTTTGCACTGGATTAATAGTTCTCCACATAGGTGGAAAACTTTTGTTGCGAATAGGGTTGCTAGGATTCAGGGGTCTATCCCCTGCGCAAGATGGTATCACGTAGAAAGTGAGAACAATATAGCTGATTGTCTTTCACGCGGATTAACACCGGCGCCTTTTATCGAACACTCCGCTTGGCTCTCCGGTCCGCACTGGCTTAAGTTAGAAACGGACAAATGGCCTATCCAACACGTCGCTGAAAATAATTCGCTCACAAGCGAAGAAAAAATTACTGTCGTCCTGCCTACTATTGTTGACGAGTACAACCCGTTACGTAATCTTATGTTGAGGATATCTTTTTGGTCGAAACTTTGTAGAATTACGGTGTACGTACTTAGATTTGTAAAATTATTGCCAATTAGACAAATTATTTGTGCATCAGATTTAGAAAAGGCCGAGCTAGTGCTCATAAATATTGTACAAAAATTACATTTTGCTAAAGAATTTGCCCTGTTAGAAAACAATCAAATTTGTTCCAAATCACTACGTCACTTAACTCCTTTTTTAGAAAAGGGGTGTATTCGAGTGGGTGGTAGGTTGTCAAACGCCCAAATCAGTTATGATGCAAGGCATCCACTATTGTTGCCACCGTTTGTACTTACACACTGGTCCACATTTATTATTATCGCTCCTTCGACAACAATTTTGGATATTATCTGCTAGGGATATTGTTCGCAATCGCATTAAAATGTGTAATTACTGCTTTAAATTTAAACCTAAAGCCACATTTCCGCAAATGGCTGATTTACCCACTTCTAGAGTGGCTGAAGTAAAATGTTTCCTAAATTGTGGGGTGGACTACGCAGGTCCGATTTATCTTACTTTAGGACGCCGTAGGGGCATTAAAAGCCAAAAGGCGTATATTTGTCTGTTCGTTTGTCTGTCGGCGAAGGCGCTGCACCTAGAATTAGCTTCTGATATGTCAACTGCTACATTTCTTGGATGTTTCAAACGTTTTATTTCTCGTCGCGGACCAGTATGCTCGATTTCTTCCGACTGCGGTACAAATTTTATTGGGGCAAAAGCTGAGCTTGACCAAATTTACAATTTAATTCAATCTAGTGAATATATCATTACTATAGGCGCAGAACTAAGTTCACATAAAATAGAGTGGAAATTTAATCCTCCCTCCGCACCTCACTTTGGAGGCATCTGGGAGTCAAATATCAAATCAGTAAAAACACATTTGTATAAAGTTCTAGGTAATCAAATTCTTACGTTTGAGGAATTCACAACCATTTTAACACAGATTGAAGCTTTGTTAAACTCTAGGCCACTATGTTGGTTGAGTAGTGATCCCTCTGAACCAGAGGCTCTAACCCCCGCACATTTTCTTACATTGACCCCATTAAAGTCACTACCCGCATTTGATTTCTCTGAAATAAAACCAAATTTACTTTCACGCAAAGACTTGCTCGATCAAATTGTGTAGTCATTTTGGAAAAGGTGGCGGGTGGAATACTTGAGCAGTTTGCAAAGTCGCCAAAAATGGAATAGTCCAACTTGTCCCGTAACAAAAGGGACATTGGTGCTTATTCAGCAGGATAACATACCGCCTCTTCAATGGCCGTTAGGTGTTATTGAAGAGGTTTTTCCAGGCAAAGATGGTGCAGTTCGTGTTGCGCTTGTAAGAGCTAAAAACACCACTTGCAAACGACCCATCATTAAGTTATGCCCTTTACCTAATCAGTAAAATTCTCCATTAATATATTTTTTTCTCACATTTTCATTTTTAAGTTTCGTAATAATTTTTTTTTTTTTTTTAATTTATTTTTATATTTTTGTCTAGGGTGTATTTGAAAATAATTTTTCAAGGCCAGGGAGGATGTTTACGCGCCTGGAATTATAGGAATTTTAATATATGTTTTTCTTGGTATGCCTTAAAAAAACTTGCGCTACTGAGCTCGAGTGATGAGCATAGGGGACTAGTGGACAGATAGAAAACTAGCACGTTCGCGATTGCACGCCTATTAACGCATTTTTCAATAATTTTATTATTTTTACCTGTGTATGTGATAAGGAGTGAGTTTTCAATTAATCAATTTTCTCACATTGCATTATTAGATAATAATTTAAAGTGTATGAAACTTCAAACTTCCCCTTTATCCCTATCCTCTCCCTTTCATACTAAAATCGACAGTGGAAGATACCAACTCACCACAAATTTGGTAAGTTTTCAAACATTTGAATTACTATTTTTATAGATTTGGTTTCAATACAGTTCACTTAATTAATTTAAAATTGGACGCACCCGCTGAATCGGCTTAGGCCCCTTCAATATATATATATATATATATATATATATATATATATATATATATATATATATATATATATATATATATATATATATATATATATATATATATATATATATATATATATATATATATATATATATATATATATATATATATATATATATATATATATATATATATATATATATATATATATATATATATATATATATATATATATATATATATATATATATATATATATATAAACAAAAAAACATGGATAAAACCAAACACCTGTAATATAAGAACAAACTGTGGTCATATAAAGCCAAACTACAACAGTATAAAAAACATATTATGATTGTGCGAATAATAAAAAGTAAATAATTGTGGATGCCAGTGTTACAGGGGAGGCACTAAAAAATTCTTCTGAAGTGTAAAAGGAGTGTTGTAACAACATTTTTATTAATTTTGATTTAAACCAGATATTTCTTTCAAGTAGTTCGGTAGATGATTGTATATTTTAATGGGCATAATAGTTACTCCATTAGCAACAACCGACAATTTATGTTTTGGTAACAGAATGTTATTGGTACCTCTTAGACTGTAATTTATGTTTACGATCCGTGAACAAAGTGAACTTTTTAATATTAGATTGGACAAACAAACAACACGATAAGATATAAACATTGTAGCGTAGGTATTTTGAGAGAGGGAAACAGGTCCCTACATGAACCGGTGGAATGCTTGAACATCATGGTTCTGATGATTTTTGCATTATGAATAGATCATTCATTCTACTAGAATTGCCTCAGCATAAAATGCCATAATTTAATAATGATTGCACATGTCCAAAGTAATACATTTTAAGCACGTCTAAATTTACATAAGAACGAAGCTGCCAAAGAACATAGTTTCTGGTAGACATTTTTTTAATTAAAAAGTCAATATAATCAAACCAATTTAAATTATGATCCACTAATATACCTAACAGATTTAACTGAGTCACTATTTTTTATAGTTAAATGATCTATTTTGATTTATTAATCTGAAATGAGAAGTAATATGGGTAAACATTAACGTTTGAGTTTTTGACCCATTAAGTTTCAAACCAAAGTCATTAAAATATCTGTCCATTACTGAGGTACAAATGTTTACATTTCGCGATAGATCTAGAACATTGTTTGCCACAGATGCAACTGCCACATCATCAGCAAATTAAATAACGTGAAACTCATTCGTCACTTTCAAATAGCTGCAAAGGTCGTTGATGAAAATCAGAAAAAGAATTGGATCTAGGGTACTGCCCTGAGGAACATCAGTTGGAACTAATTTATCATCAGATTGATGTGATTTGCCATCAACTTTTAATATGACTCTCTGAGTACGATTACTCAAATAAGACTTGATCTACGAATTAGGTACCTCTATTATACCATAGGCATTCAATTTACTGAGCAGCATTTTCGTGGTTCACTATGTCAAATGCTCTAGACATATCAAAAAACAAACGTTTGTACTTTTTCTTCTTGTCAATATTTTCGAAGGTAAATGTATTATTACAAATTTAGAAACAAGATTCTTAAAAATTACTGTTCAAAAGTCCGTGTCGTCTGAGGTTAAGCAGAATTCTGTAATTTATGCTTGAGAGTGCTTCTTACAATTAATTTACTATGAAAACTAACAACCATAATTGAAAAATTGTCGAATGTAATACCAATCCCATTAGGTTCGATTTAGCCGGATATTTTTCGCCTTTCACGAAGACGACCAAGTTGAATTTTGTAAACTTATACTAATGGATGATAAAATTCAGTTATAGCTTAATTGTTAAAAGAGATGAATATAATGGGGCCCAAAACGGTATTTTATATTATATTACCCTGCACTAATATGTTATATTACGTTCATTTATGTAAATATTTACTGTTTGCCCAAAAATTGGTGGAAAAAGCTCTGTCCACAGCAGAAGTCAATCTCGAAATGGGAATTACTACAAATCAAAAAAATAATGAGAAATGGTGGTCTCGCGCCGAAACTTTGGTCCTAATTGATGCAATTTCCAGATTTTAAGATGAATTTAATCGTGCAAAAAAGAAAAAATTAGTGTGGGAAAAAATAGCAATAGAGTTTAAAGAAAATAATAATACTAATGAGAAATTTTATACTTGTAAAATATATTCTTTATAAAATTTGCTACAAAAGACGTTTTATTGTAAAGTCGAAAATGCAATGGATTTCGAGCAATTCTGCTTGTCACCAGAATAATTAAGTTCAACTGTCAAAAATGTTTTACAGAAAAACAGTACGTTTTCTTCCAAGATAGTTTCGCAAGAATACTGTTTCTTTTCTATTTCGTGAAAGAACGCTTCCAAAAAAGCATTATAATACAATTTTCTGATTTCTAGTACAATTTTGTATCAAAAGTTGGTACGATTTAAGATTTCGATAACAACCCTGCTGGCTATAGAACAATACGGTTTCATCGCATCAACCACACAGTTTGACGAAAAATTAAAAGGATTAGGCCAGCAGCTCTACTTCATGGGTAGTGTAAAAATGAGCTCCAACTTTAAAAGGCATCATAGTGCAATAGAAGTTAAAATAATGCAAAAATAATGCCCCAGAAGCATAGGTTTTTTCAAATATTTCGCTTTATTATTTATGTCATGTTCATTACGATCGTAAATTCGCGTTTCGTCAAGATAATACCAGACGCACGTCGAGGTTCATGTAACCCTCTTCTTTAATCGCTCATTGCTCGAAATCCATTGCATTTATTGACTCTAGTAACAAGTTTGGGGTGGTTTTTTGGGTGAAGCGACCACTTTCTATTTAGGAACTTTTTTTGATTTTAAAACTATCCACTTGATGCGTATAATCCCCAAACGGCAAAACTTTATAATTTTGTTCCTATTTATGCTAATATTAATGGACTAATAAGGGAATCCGTCGAGGAGATGAAAGAATATAATACAAGTACAGACAGAGACAGATGTTTTCACAAAAAATAGATAGTATGCAAATGCATAAAGAAAAAAATGAACTTTTTAAACAAGAAACAATGAATTTTTAGAATTGGAAAAAACGAAACCTGAGGTTGAGGAGAAAAAGTAAGAATAAAGAAAAGAAATTGGAATTATGGGAAAAATTCCTACTTAAAAAAATTATGCATTTGAATATAAAAATAGACATTATTTAAGTCTTGCATTAATAGTATAGTTCGTTTGTGATATTATCGTTGCAAACACTTGCAACGCTTAAGTAAATAATACATGTATTTAAATACATGCCATTATGCGAAGAGCAAAAACTGAAGCTCATTCTCGTATCTTGACCATGCATATGCAATGTTTTCTTGTTTTCTCTGCATTTGCTTTATTTATTCCAAACTCGTTCATAAATCAATTCGTCTCTCTGACCCAAGTTTTTCATACCAACTACTTATTTTCACATAATCAATTTCACTTTTCCACAATTCGTCAGAATGTTCTTTAAAGTGCCACATAAAATAAATAATCTATCTGAGATGTAATATATGTATGTATATTTTTTTTATTATAACTTAAACAATTTATTCAGAAACATTTTTTTCAAAGATATCCTGTCTTCTGCTTTTATATTTCTTGCCCTACTCTGTTCTTTACATTTAGAGAATACTTTAAAAAAGGATTCTTCTTCACTAATTTTATCATCTTGATTAATGCATGTCGTGTAAAACAAGAGCTGTAATAATCATTTTTATTGCTAGTAATATTTCATATTTTCCAAATGTCTTTGGAATCATCCTTTTAAAATGCCAAATGAGTTTTCCACAACAGTTCTTGTTGGTGAATGATAATAATTGAACTGCTTTTGTTTATCGGTTAGGTGAACATTATCTTTAAATGATGACACAAGCTAAGATGTTGATGGATATGCTGAGTCACCTAACAGAGAATAATCTTCAAACAATTATTATTTGATGCTTCAGTAAATAAAGGTGTTCTAAGAACACGAGCATTATGAAGGAATCGGGGCTGTCAAAAAATATGCTAATAAATCTCTTTCGATGATCTACAACAGCCTGCAAAATCACATCATGATAACCCTTATTGTTACAGTATTCAGCTGCAAGTTCTTTTGGTCGATTAATAATAAAATATCTGCCATATGTGACCTCCGATTGACCCAGATATTCCTTTTATTCTTTTAAATCCATCACTAATACTTTCATATTATTTTTTGTGCGGTAATTCTATGTATTGAGAGCTTTTCATAACAAGTATGTTAAAAACATTTGGATGATATTGTAGCAACTACTTTCAGTCACAATAAACCTATCAGTTACTTGTCTGTAGGTTTTCCTGTTAGCAAAATACCACAGTGATATAAAATAAAGCTTTCTCAAGGTGTTATTAATAATATCTACAAAATAAAAATTGGAGTATTTGAATATTTACCGAACTGGTTTTATCTACCTAGAATTACATCTGCCATAAATTGAATCATCCTAAAGTGGCGATTAAAGTCTTTTCTGAATAAATCGGAATTATACCGTCCACAAAATATTCCACTGACCTTTTTGTTTCTTGGATTGGGTGGATCATCAGCACTACTACTACTCTCTCCATCACTATTGTTCAAAAAGAATTGTCGGTAAAATAACTACAATCATGAAGCGTTTATTACAAAATTAAGTAATGGAACAAAATTGAATCACTTTTTTTTTAAATTTATGATAAAATAATTGTAGATACGTGCAAACACATAAATATCCTCCTTTATTAATAATAAAAATACAAGAGAGAGGCATAAATAGTGAACACAATAAACACAAACCGAGCAACCTGTTTGTAACAATTTATACCTAAACTGATTTGTTTAACGAAAAAATACACCTTATATTTTCTGTTTCTTCCGTTTTAGTCGTAAGCAAATCGTCTTTTTTGACTGTTCTTAATAGGCAAAAATTGACAGGAGTGGAACAACGTCGTAAAATCATTGCATTAATTAAAGGAACAATTAATATATTATGATTAATTAGAATATTAATGTGTCCATCATTTCCACCAAGATTAAGGACTAATATTGAGTGAAAATTTTTGCCACAAGCTTGGTTTGTATATTGTGGTCTTTGATTCGGACAACAATGAAAAATTTAATTGTAGCTAATATTCTACAAATGGATATTAAGTAACTGATTCATCAATCTGGAAATAGAAACACTTCTTTCAACTTGATATTTTATTTAATACAAAAAAAACGCATCAAATGAATACAAAATGAATAAACTAAATAAAGCATTCATAGCAAAACTAAATTACAAAATCGGTTTCGTCTAAGTGCACGTCAATATTAATTTCTTATACTCATATTCAGTTTGACATGAAAGAAATGAATTATTTTAGTTAAAAATATCAGTTTCATTTATTTTACTTATTTATATAAAATTAATAAAATGAACAAAATAAACAAAATGAATTAAATAAATAACGTAAATAAGGTAAATAAGATAAATAAAATAAATAAAGTAAATAAGATAAATAAGATAAATAAGATAAATAAGATAAACAAAACAAATACGATAATAATATAAATAAAATAAACAAAATAAACAAGATAAACATCAAACATGAAACAGATAAGGTAAACAAGGTAAAGGAAATAAACAAACGCGATAAATAGGATAAATCGAAAAATAAAATAAATAAACGATACAGCGAAACAAACAAGAAAAAACGAGATAAACATAAAAAGCAGTCAAACGAGATATAGTATATTAAATAATTTATTTCACTCATTTCAAATTCGATATGATGATAAAGTACTGTCGAGATGGACTTTTCTTTAATCGATCGGGATTAATTTTACATCATTTATCTCAGTAATAGTTAATCTGACGAGAAATTTTCAAGGTTTCTTTTCGGTACATTTCCTCATTATAAACTAATTTTATCTGAATGTTTTTTGATTTAACGTAATTTTTTTATGTCTTCTCAAGACGTGCCCTCCGTGGTTCATTAATTTCAATAATATTCATGGGATTCCTCCTTGAACCCTCAGATATTATATGTAGAGTTTCAGATTTTACGTTGAGACATGTTGCATAAAATGATAACACAACGATGACCAGCGACATACAGACACACATACACATAGACACACAAATATATTAACACACAGACTCACAGATAAACGGCATACCAATTCGAATAAATTTTCTAGTTTCAGTTCTCAAAATGTCCACCTTCATTAAAACCTGGAATTTGATTTTTGGAACGACACAAATGCTTTTTATTTTTTATAGATTGATGAGAAAATAAAATCATATAGATTTTTTGCCATGTACCTACTTTGACAGACGACAGATTATAATTATTAAATATTGTGAGTAAATCGTACATTCAGGTCCATACATATCGTATCGCACGTAGATATACAACATTTATCCAGAAGCGCAATTTTAACCTTATCATTGCAGCGCTCGATTTCGCTATATGGGCCGTCAAGAACTGCTGCACTAACAGCTTGCAACAATATCCACTTCCCGAAGCTAACTCTCCAAAACGGTGCTTGTTATTCTTCATCCAATAAATAAAAGCAGTTTGTATTAAGTGAAAACTGTATTTTTTACATACAAAAATAAAACATTTTTACTAGGTTGACAATTAACAACATTTTGAATATTTTTCAATATCATTGTCGGCAGAACTGGATCCATCGCCAGATTCGCCATTCTCATAAATAATTAATTTTCTCAAAATCTTCATCACTACTCATTAAGATGGTATATAATTCGTCCTCAGATAATCATTTCTGTTTCTGAGGGTTAAAATTAGCCATTTTCAATAAAAGAAACTCACCCGATCATCTGTTTACTTTCGTATACAATTGACTGGGTGACGTATTTCATTCCCATAAAAAAAACGTATATACAGAACGTGTAGAAAATAAATTTGAAAGAGTGTTACGAACTAATCTGTGTTTCGTACCTGTGTGATACCACACGCTCCTTCTAGGTAAGAGTTAGACTTTTTCTCAACCCAATATAAACGTGCCCTTCTTGAAAAAGCTCATATATTTTAAATAATATGCTTCTGTTGCCTCTGTAGACGTTGAAACTGTCGTTTTTCTCGTATAAATATATTTTGAACGACATGCATCAAAAGTTAAGATGATTCTTAGTACACTGCACCATATGCCGTGTGCTATAAACGTATGCCGTGTGGCTTAAATTATAGAAAGGGCATTCATAGTGTGAACAACGTAAGTTGGGTGTATGCACAATGAACGGTGTAAATCTATCATGTGACAAAGACGGCTTAAAGCTCTGTACTGATATAAATGAACCTATTTTAATTCAAGAATTTTATTTTATTATTATTACAGCATAAGTATTTAAATAAAATTATAAATAATAATAGTAATAAAAATTACATTTTTTAAATAATAAGTATAACTTTATAAAAATAAGGATTATTAGGTACATTTAGAATACTGTCTTGGAACATTTTTTAAGTGTCTCGTCCACTTCCCTGTCGAAGTACTGTAGAACGATTAATAAACGATTTCCCAGTTAGAGTATTCTGATTTACATATATATATATATATATATATATATATATATATATATATATATATATATATATATATATATATATATATATATATATGTATATATATATATATATATATATATATATATATAGAAGTTTCATACCTTTCACCACTATTCATATATATATATATATATATATATATATATATATATATATATATATATATATATATATATATATATATATATATATATATATATATATATATATATATATATATATATTGTCATGTTGTAAAATGAAGGACAAAATTGAGATGTCATAGATGTTGGAAATTTATTAACTGAATAGAATAAATTTATTATTACTCAATTAATTAATAATAGTCAAGAAGAAAAATAAATAAAAAAGTAATTGAATATTGATAATTTTGAAAAAAGATGAAAATTTTGCTGTAAAGGAAAAATAAAGATTAGTTAAATTAAAAGAAGAATTATTATGATGATAAAGGTATAGAAGAATATAATTGGTATTTCCACATAAATAATTAGGAAAAGTTTAAAAAATTTGAACATAAATTAAAGATATCAGTACTGATCAAAAATCACATGTCCATAAATTAAAAATGTAAGGAAATTATGTAATTATTACTATAAAAGCAAATAGTAACGAATTAAGTTATTGATATAATAAAGTCAAAGTCAAAATCAAGATAATGGTTAAACTCTTGGAGTGAGTAGTTTTTAAAATTTTTGGATTGTAATAAATTTTGAAATTTGTTAATTAATATAAAAGTCTTATTCAATTGAATAATCTTGCATTATTTTTAAAAGTTCTAAATAATATTGATTGAACCGACTAACTGAGATTAAGATCAGCTAAAATATAAAATTAATATTTATGACAGATCATTAATAGTATTGTCAAATTTTTAAATAAATAAAATAGATTGCATATAGAAAATAAAATTTAAAATTTTAATTGGTGCATCTTATAATAATAATACATCCACATATTGTGACTTGCCTAATCTGTAGGTAAATTTGTACAATATGTCAAATTTGACTTTTTACTTACTAATATTTTTTTCTCACTGTCTGGATACACTTTTCATTATGTACTCAATTAACTCTAGAGACTCCTAAACTTCAGAAATAAGTTCAATTTTGCTAAATTTTAATATTATAGATCTTGATTTTTCAATATTTGAATATTTAGTTTATTAATTATCTTATCTAACTTTAATCATCAGATAGCCATAAATTTTAATTCAATTATAAATAAATTTAGTAGTCAGAAAATGAAATGTTTTGTATTTGAATAGAATCATTCAAATTTAAATTTCTCAAATTGCTAACAAATTAATTATTCTAAATTGGTGCACCTTTTGTGACTAAATAACTTTGTTTGACAAATTCAAAAATCTTAACCTAATACAAGAAATTTATTATTAACGAACTTATATTCAGACTCAGATTCAAACTTCTTTGTGTAGGTAAGTACAGATAATATACTAGTATGCGTCCTGAATCCTTTTAACTCTCAATTGTCTGCTCACTTTTGTCTTTTTCCTTTTATATCTACTTGAATGTCTGGAACTTGATCTACTTTACTATTCTCTCCTTTCTATTAACAATTTTGTCTCTTCTTTGCTGAAAAATATGCTATTATTTTCTTTTACGCCTTTTGCATATGAATTGGTTTTTTATGCTTCTTGTAAGTTGCTTTTATTTATATTCTTCAAGTTCAATATGAATTTCTATGATTTATTATAAATTTAGAATTTTTTTTAGGAGCTGAATTTGAACATGTGTGTACTTTCAAATCAGAAATGGAACTCTCTACCCAGATTTGTTTATTTTATTCTCGGACACCTCTTCCCAGGTATCCAAATTTCTATAGTGATGTCTAAGTCATCTTAATTTACAAACTTTGATTCTATATATAGTTTTTTTCTTCCCATGGCAAAGGCCCCTTTTTCTCCTTTCTAATCCTCTTCTCTGTACTTTAACCTACACATCCATATACCCTTCATTCTATTTCATTACGCTGTGAACTTCGTTCGTCTTTTTTCACCTTTCATTCACTTTTCACTATAGGTATAACTAAACTTAAATCTAATTACACTGTTTCATTTACATGTTCAATGCAGCGATTAAGCTTCCTGTAGCTTCATTATATTAAACACATCTACCATTTAAACAAATTCAAAATCATTTCATTATCTTCCACTTTATCTAAATTTCTTTCTTTTTCAGATAAGAAAACAACTTAAATTACCTTCAAACATTCTGCAACATTTAACTTGATGTACATGATGTATCTCTGCATCCACGACATAAAGAAAAACTACTACATATATAGTACACTGAAAAACCGACAAAAACGTTTCAAAATTTTTTTTTAAGGTACAACCACATGGGACCTTCACAGAATAATAGATTAGGCCTTTGGCCATCTAAAATGGCCAATTACAACATTTTTTGGGAGGTCCAACTTTTTTTATTATGAAAAATGTCACAAATCTGTCAAAATTAATTTTTCGTACTTTTTCACACATCCCCTCACGATATCTCCTGAATCAATTGAGATAATCAAGTTTTTTTTTTTTTTGGTCGATAAAGGAAACGTGAGCGGAGGTGACTGAATTAATTTAGTCTTTATGGAAAACCTAGTTTTTTTATAAAATTAGGTAATACTTTAACATTTACTTTTCTTGCAGTATTTTTTTCAGTAAGCGAAAAACTTTTTTGTTTTAAGGAATTTTGCCACAGTATATGCATACGGAATAAAATTAACACATCAAGGAAGTTTTTAAAAAAAAACGCAATACTCTACGACTTGTACGTTTCAAGTTATTGTTATTTGAAATTAAGTTTCTGCGGGCAGGATATTTCCCCCGGTTCTACTGTGCTTTAATCAGTGTGCTATGCGTGTTGTGGGTGCATACTATTAAGTATTATTTTTGACATATCTTTAATATAAATTTTATTTTCATAAGCACTTTGGTTTTACTTATCATTATTTACATTGCACATTATTTAAAATCCATTATATTTATACATTAAAACCTAAAATTGAATTAAAAAAAATACGGAAATAATTATTATAATATTTTAAAACATAAATTTAAAACTTGTTATAAAAATATTTTAAAAATCGTCAACGTCGGAATCTAAAAATATCTAGACAGTTCCTTGGTTGCAGCAGTTTGCATATTTGCACTCACTGCAGCATTTCAAACCTTGAGCAAAACAGGTACATCTGTTGTTACAGATCCTGTCGGAACATCTTATTGACAAACTTTGCCTTACAATATCGGGCACAGATTTTTTACTAGTAAAAGTTGCCTTCCAAACATTTTCTTCAAATGTCCAACCGTATCGAGTTGGATCTTCCATCTGCATGTATTGTATATGGCTATTGTACTAATTTTTTAATTGATACAGACACCTGGCTCCGTGGTCTAGAGGTAATGTACTTGCCTCAATTCTAATTTCCAATTAAACTTCGGGGTCCCGGGTTCGATTCCCGGTCGAGGAACTGGGATTTTTCTGTGAGAGAGATTAATCGTAGTATACTCGGACATTGGGTGTGTGTCCATTGTCTCTAAATGTGTAGCCCTCTCCCACACAAGGTCATTCCAGACCTTCAGGGACAAAGAGGGTTGTAATTTCATGTGGTGTTATTATTATTATATTATTATACCTAAAATAATTATTACCTTTTTAAATGTCGTCTAAAAGCATGGTCAGTAGGAGGCAGCTCAGAAGCTGGCCGATTTGTACTTGTTGTTAAGTCCCATCGCAGTTCATTTAGGGATTTTATATCTTTGTTTTTATTCTTATATAAATAAAGCATATATTTTACCCCTAATTCCATCGCTTTATCCTCTGACAGAAAAGGAAGGTTTTCTAAATCTTTTAAATTATTTAATTTTTTATATAAAACATAGAATGCCGTTTTCTTCCCTATTTTATACATGGCATTAGCTGTATCACAACCAGTTAGGCAATGAATCGTTAATACTTTCTTGCAATTCAATCAATTTTTTCCAATGAAACATATATTTTTAATGAAAAATTGGAAAAACCATTTTTTGGAAATATCCTGCATATTGAATTCTACAGGAGATTTTTTGTTTCTTCCGTTTTGTAAAGCGTCTCTCATGCTTATAACTATTACCTATATACTTATAACTGCAAAATGCCAACCCCCGTTCAATAAATTCAGTTTAAAATTGTATCTCCTTTTTCTATACTATCATATTCACAACATAGTATTCTACTAGTACAACTGTAACTAGTCTAGCCCAATAATGCCGTGTTTTGTAAGTTTATGTAAATTTGTGACAAATAATGTGAATAATGTGTAATTTATTGATGCCCAAGTCAAATATTTTTTCTACAAATTTTTTAATAATTTTTTCTTCGCATACTACGAACTCATATCTTATCCAGATCTACATACAACGTGGTGATTTATTTCTGCATAATATTCATTAAATGATTCTTGGAAAATGCTGAACCACGACAATCATATTTTTTAAAAAGGCTGATGTAAACAGTTTTTTTTTTTATAATTTATTTTTGAGTTGTGAGATTATTTCTTTTTTTTTAATTGCTATCCCTCCCTTTCTTTAATACAAATGGATTCCTTATTGTTTTCTGAGTAAAATGATATCCAAAACATTTGTCGTGATAGCATAGTTAAGTTTTAAAAATTCGGAGTGTGAAAAACCTATGAGAAATCGAATTAACACGAATAAATTGCATTAAAACAATAAATATAATTATGGCTAGCATGTTGTCTAATTTTCTATTTATACTGAAAAGTTGTCTTGATATTCCTTTCCAGTGTCTATTACGGATGGGTAAACTGTATGTTATCTTTATCTACACTCACAAGAAAAGTTTAAGGATATTTTTATAAATATATGTATTTCTGTTTTGAATTGATTTAGAAAATATCTGGTGTGGCCAGCACATAACTTTCTTAAACCAGTATATATCATCCTGATCTAAAAAATTATTTTATTTAATTCGTCACTTACCTTAATTAAATTTTAATAGCGTACCTTGAAATGTTTCATTAAAATTTTTAAATCATTAACTATCAGCGTCATTCGATATTGTCAATAATAATTCATGTCATATATTTTAATAATTTCTTCTTCTTGTATATTGACATTTTTGTAACTAAATTAGACATTTCAAATGTCAGCTTTATTTAAGTACTTGGAAAATATATTTTATTGGCTTGATATAGTAGACATGATTTATAATCTTTCATCAAGAATGTTTTTTTTGTAAAGGCAAATACAAAAAAAGTTTGGGTCCCGCGGACCACCTTTCAGCTGGCCAATTTTGCTCATCACCGAATTTATCATTGTCTTTGGCCTTTAGAAAATGTGCACCAAATTTGAAAGCTTTATCTTAAAAACTGTGGCTGCTATCGCAATACTACAGACATGCCAACAGATTTTTTCCCATAAAGTTATGTTTTTTCATTATAATTCGTCCAGAAATGCGATAAAATTTTTTATTTTTTCCCGTTGTAACTTTTTTCTTCTTTCATTCATTATGTCTCTTCTGGTAGTACCACATTCACAAAATTTAATGTGTCACCTAAAATATTGTTCAAAATCTTAACTACCAAATTTGGAAAGTGTCCTATTAGTATTTTTTCAGTTATCGCTGATACAACCAAACACACACACACACACGCACCCACAGACATCATTCGGAAAATAGTCAGAATGGATTCAGGAGGATTCAAAAACCTATATATCAATCAAAATCTCGAGGTCGAAAAAAATCACGATTACTATACTTCTTATATTACGTATAAGAAAGTAAGAAACAAACAATGATTTCTTTTATGTCCTCGCCAGTAAAATCTAGGGGCATCTTTATGAATATACGTATTTTTTTTAATTGATTTAGAAAAAAATTAGAAAAAAAACAAACAAAATGTCTTTTATGTCTTGTATGATTTTGTAAAAATGTCCCTAAGATTTTTTCTGTGAGTGTATATGAGCGAAATAATAAATAAATGTAAATTTAACATTTGTAATAGGTACGGAAAGTTTTACCTATCATATTTCCTCGTGAAAAAACTGTTATATTAGTCTATTGATTTTAGCTTAGAAGTTAATGTTTTGCAATAGCAAGAACCGTCAATGAAGTAATTTTGAGAATCTAAATTGAAAGGTAAAAATAAAACAGGAAATTGGTTAAAAAGCATGATTTTTTGGTTTTATATTTAAACGAATGCTTCTGCATCTATTTTGAATAATTTAAAAATATTATAGGATAAATTTTAAAATGTGTGTGTTGTAGATCAATTAAAAATTAGTCATTTTATAAAAAGTTGGGGTATTTTTTAAATGAAACTGGTACTTCGTCACAGTAGAATGAAAGACTGTAAAAGCTGTAAAAATAAAAGTTACACTAGAACATTGGAACATTTTTTTCCTTTACTCGTGATTTTGATAGGTAATTAAGTAACTTTGTTTGTGCAAAATATAAAATATAGATTTGTTATTTACACTAATCTTAATAGTGTTATCTTAATTATTGTTAAATAAAAAAACACTTCTTATGTAGGTTTTTAATTATTCACAAGGACATCGATAAGTAAAAAGAAAAATTTTTTTTAACGATTTTTTTTTATTTATTTTACGTCCACGTACAAGTCATTTGAGTAGAAGCGCTGTGTATCGGCAACTTATCGAAAATAAGTGCTTTAAGAAAAAAAGGACATATTTTACAGTTTTAAATTTATTAACAGAAATTTTAAAATAGGCAAACAGAACACAAAATTACTAATTTGGAAATACCAATGATTTATTTGTTTTTTTATATACCTAGCTATTTTATTTTGTAATCTAAAAATGGTTTAGTATTTATTATTCAATTATTAATAGTAAAATATTATGCCTATTGTGTATTTTGTTTCATATTTATCTAAATAATCTACAGATTTTTTATTTTTACCATTTAAAGTGTTAAAATATAAAATATATATGCGTGGCTGCACAAGCATTAAAAACCCGTGATATCTTTTCCTAACCAATAATTATTTATTTTATTAATTATTAATCAATAACGATAAATTTGCTTCGTATCTTTTTAAAATACTATGTCCGTGACACAACCTTCTGCATTCGAGGTCCCAGAGGGCTCAGCGGATTTATGAATGAAATGTAGCTTTGAGATAGTCTATTGGTTATTTTTTACTGTGGTAGAGTTTTGCATTATATTATGAATACTGTGCGGAACTAAATCACTACCTTGTATATAAAATAAGTTTTGTGTTAAGAGAATCTTAAATTTTAATTTTGTTAGTTTTGCAGAAACTAAGCCATCATAGATTGATTGAACTAAATTTTTATTTAACGTGTTGGAATGATTATAATCTATTATAATTTACATAGTCAACAGAATTATAAAGGACTCCTCGCTTTTATTGCGTAAAAGAGGTTCCAACCGATTTTCTTAAAATTTCGTATACAAGTAAGATATATTTTCGAGTAAATAAACCGCAGTAGAGATTTTTGAAAAGAGAGATTTTTTACCACACTTACATATTGTATTGCAGTATGTATGCACGATAACAACATAATAATATCTGACGTGGCCAGCACATAACTTTCTCATACCAGTATATATCATCCTGATCTAAAAAAAATCATTCTGTTTAATTCTTCACTTTCCTCAATTAAATTTTAAAAACGTTTCTTGAAATGTTTCATAAAAATTTTTTAATAATTAATTATCAGCGTCCTTCGATACTGTCAATAATAATTCATGTCATATATTTTAATTATTTCTTCTTATTGACATTGACATTTTTGTAACTAAATTAGATATTTTGAATGTCAAATTGCCAGATTTATCCTAACCCATTTTATGAGATTAAATGCGTACAAAATTTCAGTTTACATCAACTTTCAAGACTTGGAAAATATATTTTATTCGCTTGATATAGTAGACATGATTTATAATCTTTCATCAAGAATATATTTTTTTGGAAAGTCAAATACAAAAAAGTTTGGGTACAGTGGACCCCCTTTCAGCTGGCCAATTTTGCTCATCGCCGTATTTTTCATTGTCTTTGGCCTTTAGAACAAGTATACCAAATTTAAAAGCTTTATCTCAAAAACTGTGGTTACTATCGCGATACTACAGCAGAAAGTTATGTCTTTTCATTATAATTCATCGAAATTCGTCCAGAAATTCAATAAAAAGTTTTTAATTTTTTTTCCCGAAATTGTACCTTTTTTCTTCATTCACTCATTATGTCTCTTCTGGTGGTACCACATTCACCAAAATTAACGTGTCACCTAAAATGTTGCTGACAATCTTAACTTCCAGATTTGGGAAGTCTCCCATTAGTATTTTTTGAGTTATCGCGGATACACGCACACACGCACACACGCACCCACGCACGCACGCACGCACGCACGCACTCACGAATGAACACAGCACAGCACACTCGCACACGTACACCGACAAACATCATTCGAAAAATAGTCAGAATGGATTCAGGAGGGTTCAAAACGTATAAATCAATCAAAATCTCGAGGTCGAAAAAAATCACTATTACAATACTTCCTTATATTAGGTATAAAAAAGTAAAAAAAATCAAACTGATGGCTCCAAGATAATGACCAACTTTTCCAAATATGTACCAATTTCGCTCAAATTCGATATCCGGGGATTTTTATGGTCGCTAACTAAGAATCTGTAATTATTTTTTTGTATATCAAGATGGCGGATGTAAAATGGTGGAATTTTTACTGTGTGTGTTCTGATTTAGATCAAATTTGGTATAATAAATAAAACTTCTTAAATATTAGTTTACTTTTTGGTGTCAGCATTTTTTTAATCTCCATTACTTTTTGCTTCTGATACTACTACTATGCGATTCAAATGTGTTGAGGCCTCACTGAATACGAATTACAAAAAAATGAGGGACTAAAAATATTGGAAAAATTAAGTTTTATTGCTTGAACTAATATCCTGTAATAGTTTTAACATTTAATTTTTTAAACAAAGTTTCGAATTATTTATTATATCTAAAAATGTACCTTTTTTGCGCGATCTCTGGACACATTTATGTTTAATTACGTATAACTTCATGAATTATTAAGATATTCGAACGAAATTTGGAGTGTAGATAGAAACGTATGTATATTTTCACAATGTGTAAAAAAATTTAAAAAAAATGCAAAAGAAAATTTTAAAAATATTTTGTGGCATCACTGTATATCTTACGAAGCAATTTATAAGTACAACAAATAGGTTTCAGTGTCTGGAGAATCAGTGTATAAAATATCTCAATAAAAAGTCCAAATTTGAAAAATAAATAAATAAGCGAAAAATGTCGCGTTTCTCCTACTCCGCTTTTGTTTTTCTTGTGGTATTTCGTTAATTTTAGATAAAACTATAATTTATTCATATAATTGTTATTTGTTGTGCAACTGTTATCGTATGTGAACATATTTTAATTATATTATTAATAATGACGAAATTATCAATTAACAGCATTTTTTTTAATATTTGAACAACTAAAAGTGGTTTGTTTTTTGCAAAGGACGCCAAGTGTTTAGAAAGATCCATTACATATTTCATGAAAATTTCAAGTAGTTTTGTCAGTCAGTTTTTGAGAAATTAATCCGCAGATACCGTTGTATCGAAAATGATGCCGAAATTCGGTACATCTTTTACATTATCATTCACTATTTCAAAAACCGTAACATCTATTTTCATAAATTTTTGACACACTATGGTAAACAGAGTATGTACTGATATGTGAAGAAACGGTCTAATTCGGTATCTAGTAGGCGTTCAATCTGAGGGCTCAATACATTTGAATCACCCTTAATCCCATTTAAGAAATAACCGATTCTGTTATTTGATCCAATATCTTCTTGCACGTAGTAATTAGGAGGAGTAGTTGCTTAAATAGTTTCTTCTATAACATATATCTGAAGTGTTTATTGTATTTAATTTTTTGTCTACGTTAAACTTTTGTACTAGTGCATTCAAATAAAAATAACCGTTTAAAATATAGTAAAGTATGGATAGTTTATTATTATCATAATGAGTTTGAGAGAATGCTTGCGTGATACCCAAATAATTAATTTGTTCGTTCTATAAATGCATAATACGAGGCAAATAAAATATCAGATTTTTACAATAATTTTTGAAAAATCCTTTTTATACAAGAAGAATGTATTGTAGCAATGGACTGTCCGAGCGATTTTTTGTTACTCGCTTTGTAACGATTTTATCGTATTTATTCATTACTTTATAAACGCACTGTATAGTATATAATTGACAATTATTTTACTTCACATTTTATTTTCCATTTAGGTATTGTAAATTGAGGGTTTTCGTTTCACTAAACTCTATCAAGAAACGATTAAATGACATGTTTAGATCTAGACTTTCAACAGGAACTGACATGTCAATTCTCGATTCATTGATCTAAATTTTCCCCGAACAGCTCAATTTGACCCGCGGCCAGCAATTGCCGGCTTCTTCACTGTTACAAAGAGATGTAATGCGGAACTCAAATCTAAGATGATTTTTTTGTATTTTTTTTAAATAGATTCTCGCGTTTAATTGTTACCAACAGGGTGACCATGAAAAAAGTACAATGCATAGTACCACACGGTAGAGGAGCCTAAAAAAATTAAAAAGTTTGTATACACTTATGTCCCATTTCCTTTCGTTTACGAGATAGAACGTGTTAAAAAATTTTTAAACATGTTATTCTTTTATTCCTCAATTACTTTTCGTTTTGTTTTTTCAACGTTTTTTCACAATGACAAATTTTCTGTTGACCTAATTTCGTGTGCAGTTGGCTATAAAACAAAGAAATTCATGACAACTGTCAAACAGAAATTGTAATAATTTATCAGCTCAATTCGATAATTTTCTAACGAGATTTGTTGTTTAGATTGTGGCTTCATTCTGATAGAAATGATTCAGTATTCTTTTGTAGAATACAGAGACATGATTATATGTTATGGCAAAGATCAATCAAATTCTAGTAAAGCTCCCACACGACATGTTCCTAATGTGAGAATATTTATTGGCGTTCATCGACGATTGGGAGAAGATGGGTGCTTTAAAAAAAGCAAAAGTTGACAGTGGCAGGCAAAGAAATCATCGAACCGCTAACAACAAAGAAAATATTTTGCAAAGGGTAGAAAATAATCCGGACATAAGTACAATAAGTACAGCTCTACGAACTATCTTCCGTGAGTCAGTCAGATAAGTTCTTAAAGACCAGCTTCTTAATCCCTTCCATTTGCAAAAGTGCATTACTTACTAGAAGGAGATTATTTACACCGTGTACAATACAGCGAGTGGCTGCAAAATAACGATGCAAATTTCCTTTCATTAATTTTGTTTACTAAATATGCATAACATGCACTATTGGAGTGACGAATATCTTCATCAAACCGTCATGAAAAGAAACCACCAGTACGGTTTTTCTATTAATGTGTGGGCAGGTATAATTGACAATTTCCTAATTGGGCCATTTCGAATGCCCAATCGTACAAGTGAACTCTATCGAAATTTCTTGCTGGATGAACTTAACACTTTGTTAGAGGATGTACCATTAAATATTCTTAGAAGAATGTGTACATGCATACGTGCGTCACTCATTTCTCTGAACAGCAAGAGAATTTTTATGAAATTTGGAATAGTCCATTGTGGACTATTGCATGCTAAAGTCCGACCTCACTCCCCTCGATTTTCATTTTGCGGTTTATGAGAAATGAAGTATATTCGAAGAAAAAACAATGAAGACATTTATGAAAAGATTATTAGCTGCTGTAGGTTTCGTAATAATCCCGGGAATTTAGAATTCTCAATCAATACTAGAAGAATGGAAATTTATTAAGAAAAGCCGACAATTTGAACACTTTTTTAAAACACTTTATTTTTTCTAGTTTTTTTTTTTAATATTATTAATATTTCTTTTGTACTATTAATCATAATTCATAAGTTTTGTTATTTTCATTGCTCATTTATTTGAGAACAGGTTTTTATTAAACAATCGAAGAAAATTTTTCATTGTTAAAAAACGTTGAAAAAACCGGAAAGGAATTAAGAAATAAGAAAAAAAAATATGTTTAAAAATTGTAACTTTATCTCGAAAACGAAAGATGGAATAAGTGTACGATTTTCTTCTTTTCTCCTTCCGTGTGATACTAGCATTGTAATTTTTTCATGGTATTTCGAGAAAAATAAAATGTAAGCCAAATAAACCTTTATCACCTGTAGTCTATCTAAATACTAAATTTTACAAAATTTCTGCTTTTAATAATGAAAACACTTTTCTCCCAACATACGACTAGAGTTACTAAACGCAGTTTGACTTACCCTCAATAATTTTTTTTGTAAAAAAAATACCCTTTAGAAGAGCTCATTTATAGAGTGCTTTTAAAATTGTTTATTATGTACGAAACATCTCCATGTAAGAGATTTCGAAATAAGCTTAATCTGAACTAGATTTGAGGAACTTCTTAAATAATTTAAAGTAAGAAGTTGTAATGTAAGAACGTAACGCCTTTTACCCTTAATTTGTCAAATTAATGCATCTAGTGATCAGAATACGTATTAAGCCTTTTGGCTTAAGAGAAACTTTTGTTTTAACTTTTAGTTCAAAGTGATGAGGATATATAAATAACAAAGGTTCAATTCACCGAGAGATTCATATGAGTGGCAAAACAAAATTAATGCTACTATCTCTGCAACGTTTTTATTTGATATTTACCGGGTTAACAAAGGAGATTTCCATAATAAAACTTACATAACCAACTCACCACTTTAATGTATTTTCGGGTAACTTAAACTTCAGTTGGTTCGCAGCCGGTTTTGTTACAGAAATACGTCAACGCAAAGAAAGACAAAAAAACCTTTTAATTCTGATGAAAGTACAATGAAATTATACAAAAAAAGCACCTAGCATTTTTAAGGAAAAAATAAAACATAACTCAATTTATTATTAATATAAATCAAATAGTATTCAGAGGAAACTAGAAAAGAAACCTTTGAAATAAATAAAAGAAAATTTGATAAAAAATTAAACTATGACCTTGATCATTCACCAGCAGGGTCCAGATTTGTATTGCATTTTTCAGAGCCGACATTTTAAAATAAATGTAGATATTAATAAGCATGCCACATAAAAATTCATCTGGTGTGTTTATTTACATACCTGTAATATATGCAACCAGTGGAACCAGGATAGAGGCAGAGAGTTGTGCTACTGTACAGGAATGAAAGACCACCACGTATTCAATTATATTAATATGTTCGTTGGTGATGTTGGTGTGCCTAGTAGTTTAATAATCCTAGTAATCTGAAAGTGTACGAGTGCATGCATGATGGTCATTGTCGCATAAAACGCTCTTAGCAATGGCGCCCGTCATTACTGTTTGTGCATAAACTACAAAAAATGATTGGCACCTACAATGACCCTAACAAAGATTTCTAGAAAAAATAATAAAATAATTACTGCGTATTATAAGCATTCTTTCAGACCTAACATGTATTGCAAGTGTTTGATTTATTGTCTACCTAAAACTTTTATATTAGCGCATTCAGATAAAAATGACAGTATAAAATATAAAAACTATAGGTATTTATAATTGTTATCATGTTAGGTTTGAAAGGATGCGGTATAATACCCAATAATTATTTGAATTTTTTTCCTAGAAATGCATAAATACAAAGCAAATACAATATCATATTTTTTAAAACAACAGATATGGTTCACATATTCTGTATATTCCATGCTATCGACGTTACGTGACTGTGAAAGACAATTCAGCTATCCATCGAGAAAATATTGCCGATAGTATTACAAAAGAGGAATTTTTTAATGATTTGTGTGTTCGGTGTATGTAATTTTCCTTTACCTAGTAGCCATATATTGCGTTAAATATATCCAAGTGTATATAAATTTGTTTAAAACTAAAAAACACGGCTTTAATAGCAAACCGAACTAAAAAGTAAAAAATAAGAATGAAGTGATTGACAAAAAATTGTAAAAAGCGTGGGGGGGGGTGATATCAATTTTAATTTTATTGTAGCTATAATAAAAGCAGAGTTATAAAAATAAAAAAAAACTCCCCCCTTTTTTTTTAAAAAAAAATTTTTTTTTTTTCAATCTCTGTATTCTTATTGTTGGATTATTAAAGCGTTTTTTAGTTTTTTAAACTATAATTTGACATGAAACGAAAAAAGAATTTTTGTCGAAATTTTTAAAAAAATTTCATTATTGTGAATTTTTTTTTTTCTTTTTCAATTTTTTGTTTTGCTATTGTTGAATTGGTGTGATTTTAACTAAACAAAATGCTTAAAAAAAAACATTCTTATCGTAAATTGGTAACCAGTTCATCTTGTATTTCAAGTAAGTATGAGTTACGGTATTCAATTAGTAGTTAACTTTCTGCCAACTTATCATGGATGCGATATTTTGGCGTATGCGCCTATCACACAACTTTGACATCCGATTAAAATTTTTTTAAGAGAAATGCGTCGATACGCATTTAAATTATTGTATTGTCATCGGTGCTTAATACGTGTGCAAATTTTCAATTTAATCAGACGTCTTGAAGTTGGTGAAAATTACGTTGAAAGATTCCGTTACATAGATAGATACATACATAGATACATACAGGTGAAGCTGATATAAAGCGTGTTAATAAAAATGTTTTGGATTATAGAGGACCTATGAAATAAATTTTTGTTGGTGACAGTGAATGAAAACTGATTTTCGGTGTAATAAGGTTGTTAATATTATTCTAAGAATTTTTGGTTTTCAAAGGGCTTTGTCTCCATCAGACAGTAAAAGTTGGGCTATAAACAATAAACTACAAAAATGTGTTACACAGGAATCTGAGATAAAAAACAATATGCGTAAAATTCGTGAAAATTATCTGGGCGGTTTGTCAGTGCCTGTCCATGTGAACTATATAGAATTTGCACCATTAACCTCGGTAGATGTGAATAAAACTGATGTAGTTTTCTACGAAATGCCAATACACCATATACTACACTCGATGCGCATTTCGCCAACCAAATTGGCATCATCTGGAGATGATTAAAACAGTTTTAATCATCTCCAAATGTATCCTATTTATATCTAAACTATTGTCACGGTTTGGTGACCGTGACCCACTAGCCAATAGAACGGGCTATTTGGGACTGGCCCTCTGTCACTATTCATAAAATTTTCACAATTTATGATTTCTAAGCTTTCAAATGCATTCAGCTGTCTACTATTAGTTATATTCCTAATTAATCTTAAATTGCTAATATCTATTTTATGGTTGTTCTCAAACGCATGTTGAGCTACACTATACTTATCTGTTCTACCATATTTGAGATGAGCCATGTGTTTTTTTGAATCTAGTTTGAATTGATCGTCTAGTTTATCCTGTATACTTTTGATTACAGTCTTTACAGTTATATCGTATATCTCCGAACTTTCGCTTGATAGAATTTTGTCTTTTGGATTGCTTAAAAGTTGTTGTAGTTTATTTCCCCATGAATGAATCACTGTCATACCTATATCTTTAAAAATCTTACAATACCACGGGCGAATATAATGATACAAATTTTGGATTTTCTCTTTCATTTTGAAAGGTACAGGAATTTCTGAAGTGTCTCTTTAAATTTACGTTTTCTAATTATTCTGAATTATTCTATCAATTAAACTTACAGAATATTCATTACCCCCCCACATCCCCCACAAACCCCCCCCCTTTTTTCAAAATTTTTTTTAAAGGAAAAGAAAGGGGAGAGAGGGCAGGGGGGGTTTGTGTTTTTTTTTTTTTTTTTTTTTTCTTTCCCACCGGGTTTAAAAAAAAAAAAAAAGAAGTTCTTTGTCGGAATTAGGCTATTATTCTCTATACTCCTCAATCAAAGCCTTTTCTTTTTCAAACTTCTCCTCATTGAGGGGGAAGCTTAATAGGCGATGAAATAGAAAATTAAAACTCACCATTTTGTGTTGAGCACAGTAGTCAGCGTCTTTAGGAATATATCTTAGAGTACTGGTATATTTTCTGTGTGTCAAAATTTTTTCTTACTATTTCTAATTATTAATACATCTAAAAATGGTAGTTGTCAAATATTTTCATATGTGAATTTAACTGACCCGAAACAACTGTTTAATTTAGAAACAAAGTTGTCAATATTAACAACTTTTGTGTCAAATACTGCAATAATATCCCTGGGTAAATATTCGAATTCTTATTTTGCTTCTGTTTTGAATCTGTTCATGGGAAATGAATGGTGACAAAGAGTTCCTTCATGTTGTTCGAAGAAATTATCATTGAATCGAAAGCAATTTTGTTTCATGTAAAGTTTAATGATTTGAAGATATTCTTTTACCACATCTTAACTGAGATTGTTTGATTCTAGTAGATCCTTAAGGTAGTCCAAAGTCTATGGTACTGGAACACTTGGACACAACGAACAAAACGCCAAAGGAGATCAAAATTTTACCTTCTTGCAACTGAATATTTTTCACTTTATTAATGAAATCATTGGATTTAATCATAGAAAAACTTGGTGGTACAATATGTAAACTTTCGAACTTTTCTATTAACCAGTTTGATAGATGGTAAGTCGGTGATCCAACTGCTGAAACAATAGGACGCACCGTCTTTCCTAGTTTATAGTATCATAGACAAGCAATACAATCTAGATAAACTCGGATTAGATAAGTGTAGATAGTGTATATACCTTTGTGGTGGAGTTGGCTAGTTATCTTCGAATAAAAAGTTACTTGAAACGTCAAAGTCTATTGAAATATATGAAATCAAGACATCTCATTCTCATCTGTGATAAATGACATTATTATTTTTGTTCCGTCTCATAAGAGAAAGATACATGGTGCGTGGAAGACATGTATTGCATATTGTATGAACTATCCCTAGCATCACAATATAATAAATGTAGTAAAATGTATTACAGATATATGAAAAAGCATATTTTTCATATATATTATTGCCATGGCATTGAATAACTGTTTAGAAACCACGTTGTCACAAACTCATTATTATAAAAAATGCAAACTTCTTAATTTCATAATCGCAAAAAGCTGTGGTAAGGTGGATAAACATATAAAATGTTAGATATAACTAAGTTTCTGCAATTTTCTTCTAAAGAAAACATAATTTTAAGTATGATTTCCTGTATATTTTTTAGTTTTTCATTCTGTATTAAGATAAATAGAAGTGATAATGTATCATAGGACAGAATTCGTATTTAATATGGGGCTAACAAAACGACTTTTTTGTCAGAAATAAATTAGCCATGAAATATTGCTTAAAAATGAAAAATGAATAAGTATGAGAACAAAAGGAAATTATAAAAACCCTTAATCTATGTTAAATTAAAAAGGAAAATGTTTGTATGTGTACCAATAAAGTAACATGCGACAAAAAAAAATTGTGGTCGAAGATAGCCATGGAAATAAATCGTGTATTTTGCACTGATTGATTCACCAGGGCATAGGTTCATTGAACTGTCACTAATTTGAATCAATTTTTGAACAGTCATTCATTTCAATTTTACATAGGTTTGATTGTATTAGTTATGGGAAATATTTAGTGTGTTAAGTTATGTATTTATTTTTACCCCGTTTGTTGGCCTTAGATAACCACTATCAGCCAATTCACGGAGTTCAGTTATTATAATTTTTAGTTTTGTAATGTTCAATATTTTAATTTTGTGAATTTTATTGGAATTTTAGTTTTATGACAACAACGCACGCAAAATTTCGATGGCTAACTTGAGGAAACAGTTTTCGATCACCATTTACAGTTTGTTTTTTCTTAAAATATTGGAAAATGATATGAATCTCGAATTATTAAACACAGCCCCTAATTTTACTTCCTCACCCCTCAAAGTGAGGAAGTTATGTATTCGTGAAGAAAATATTGACATTTTTTATTATATTTCTGGACGAATCTCGACAAATTATGACGATACACAAAATTTCAGACAGAAAAAAAATTTCTGTCTGTGTGTCTGTGTGGTTTGCGATAGCAGCTACAGTTTTTGAGATAAAGCTTTCAAATTTGGTACACACATTCTAGAGGTCAAGGAAGAGATTGTGTTCATTGATGAGCAAAATCGGTCCCAATGTCTAAAAAAATATATTAGTGACATTCCACCAATGTGACTTTTTTGAAACGTCAAAGTGACTTTTTTAAAACGTCAAAATGTGACTTTTTTGAAATCTCAAAAAATGTGACTTTTTTGAAACGTCAAAAATTACTTTTATTATAAACTCCACCACACGTTGAGTTTTACTACGGTGAGGAAGTTCTAATCCCCAAATAATTGGCAGCGGTTTTTATTCTCCTTTAAATGCCATTAATGAAGACTTTGTTGCCATTTTAGGAGATGTACATGCATTTTTATTGAGTTTGTTTATATGAGTTTTTATATCATCAATAATTTTTTCATGATTTATCAGATCTTTAATTTCTTGCTCAGATTTTACTGCTTCATTCGAGAATACCTTATTATCGATCTTGGATTTAGTTATGTATCCACTTTTTATGACACTGTTCCTTGTAAGATCATTAATTGTTTTTTCTAGAACACTTTATTCATCCACTTCGTCACTAATTGCAATAACTATCATCTATCAATTTACAACACACCATTTTATTTTCCTTTCCAAGTCGAATTTTGTTTTTTATTTTGAAAACAACACTTATGAATAACACTAAAATACATACGTTGTGAATAAAAGGTTTGTTTTACAACATTTACAACTGATTAATTGGGAACTCCCAGGCTTGACAATATTGCTCCCAGACATGGTCAAATGACGATGATGATGATTAGGCAAATGTCAGATATCTCTCTCATTTTATGGGCATAAATCCCACAAGATATGATCGACCACATCGTCAGCAGAATACCAGATGTATGCTTGAAGTAATTAGAGTGAGGGGCCAGAATACGAGGATTGATGGAAGGTTTAGGATATTGTTGGTTCCCCACAGCTAAACATTTAAACTAAAATTGGTTTTCCTCGTTTTGTTCATAACAAAATTATGTAAAAAAGATAATAAAAAGTTGCAATCTCCCAAAACCATTTTTTTTATTCCAGTCCTCTCATGAAAATATGAAATATTCTCAACTTTCTGTACACAGTGTATAACATACTCAAATATACTACAACTTTTATATGAAAGTCATATCTGTAACAATGTCTAAGTAAATTATGAGAATATGGTAACTGAACCACATTATAAAATAAATAAGAGAATTGCATGGGGAATTGTAATGAAAAATGAATGTGTGTTGACCGAGGTTGATGACCGCTTATAAGGGTGTACTAGTAAGCAATTTGTTGTCTTTTAGGTAAACTCAGATCTGACAGAAAAATATAAAACTTCTGAATGGGAGTTGGACCACCTTAGAGGGTGTATTTGGGAAAACTCGAGAATACAGTATCACAAATAATGAGGGGTAGGAAATAAATGAGAACATATTAGTCATATTACTTACTAATTATATAATGGAAATATCTATGTGTGATGCCTTTCGCACCATAACCTCACAAAACCCTGATTAAAAATATACGCAAACAATCTTTTATTATGAAAAATAGATATAACAGAATCTGACAAATACGTATACCGCAGTGGTCTAGCAATATTTATTATAGTGGGTTGCCGTTTCTCCATTTTTCGAAAATTCTTAATTATGTGACAAATATTTATGGATGGTTAGCTGTAAAGAAAGTTTTTATAGAATATTGTGCAAAAACTTCCTAGTGTTCTACAAAAATAACGACTTCTTTAAGTTTTGTTTATCTAGGTAATATTTCAGTTCAGTTTTTAATTTTAAAATACCTTTAGTTTCGACTGGATCCTTGCTTTCTATTGTGTATCCAATCATGCAGCAAAATTATTCGAGTCGGGATGAAACGTTAAGGGCCATTACCATGTTGGAAAATGGCAGAAGACAGGTTAATGTAGCTCTAGCACTGAGTACATCTCAGAGTGTGATTTTGAATTTCGGGTATGAAATCGTTAACATAGAGATGAGTGAACAAAATTAGGCTCATCGAGAAGAACAACTCCAGGATAGGACAGATTTATGTTCAGTTGTTTGAGCCAACCTGGCGTCACTGTTTCAGAGATACTAAATTAGATTCGGCAATCACATGACTTTGAAATTTCCAATATTGTTAGAAACAAATTACATGAACTGGTTTAGCAAGTAGACGCCCCCTGACATGTCAGCCTCTCACAAGAGGCAATCGTAGTGAACATTGCTTGACAGAATAATACCAAAATTGGCTTATGCAAAATTTTCACCAATGAATCACGGTTTGGCTATACCTCATTCAGAGTTAAAAGGGGATCACGTGGACTACAAACAGGCTACATGAGCGGGAGGTGAAGGTGTAGAATAGAAAGCGGAGACACTATTTTGTGAGAATTTTTTGAGAGAAGTTCATATTGGATGGTTTTTGACTTTTGGGCCTTTTTTAGCAACTGTGGTTTAAACTTTCTTACACTAGGGCTATAGGGAAAAGTTCTGGAAGCCAACAATTTCAGTAGCAGGCCCTCGCACCTATTATAAGACTTCCGAAATTTTATATATAACAATCCATTTTCAACGTCAAGAACTTACTTACTGTCCACAGCAAATTTAATTTTATGGTATGCTATGTCTATGATATAAAGCTTAATGCTTTCCTTTAAAATTGAAAATTTATTTAATTTAAAACTAATTTCAAAATAAGTCTTATTACCTATTACTTTCTTAATTTTTTTAAACTAAAGTATCATATTTTTAATTTTAAAATAAATATACAATAACTTTTAACTTATTTTTTATCTAATATAAGTAAATTAACCATTGGTTTAATACACTTTTTTAAATATTATTAACTTTGACTTTACACCTTCGAAATCAATAACAAAGTAAAGCAATATTACTCGTCTAGAGGTATATAAAACCAGATACAGAACAAATCTCCTATCTTCTAGAGATTGTAATAGCTTGAAACACAGACTATAATCTTAGGCGAGGATGTTAGTGGATATACCATATAATCCCTAGAAAGATTAAGCAGACATCTTATTATAATAAAAGTAAAACTCTTCGACAAGAAAGTTCGACAAAATTTTTCATTGAAGAAGCTCGTCTCCTGGAGTCGTTTGCCTTGTAGGGATAGGAAAAGTTAAATAAATAATTAAAAATAAAACGTCGGTGGACACTAGGAGAAAAGCTACCAGTGTAAGCATCTGTACTCTCAACCTTTTACTAAACCTCCATTTTGTTATGGTTAAGGATTTTAACGTACGTACATTTGGTACATTTACAGCCTTTTTGAAAGGTGGAGTAGAGCAGGGCCTTTATTACTCATTTACTTTTTTACATTTTTTTGTACCCTAGTCGTTTAAAAAATCTTTTTATTATCTTTTTAAACTGATTTTTACGAAACACTAATGCCAACAAGTTGGAATGGAGATGATTAAAACTAACCTTATACTAACATTTACCAATTTATACCTAAACTATGTCACGGTTCGGTGACCGTGACCACTAACCAATAAGCGGGCTATTTGGGATTGGCCCTCTGTCACTATCATACTTTTACACTTATGATTCAGTTTACATTTTTTGTTACATTCCTAAGTAATTATGCAAATTTTATTTTGTTATTCTCAAACTAGTGGGAGTAAACTTTTGTTTCCAATTTGAGTGGGCCAAGCTCTTTAAATATTTGTGCGTTAATGTCCAAATACTTTGATTAAGTCCTAAGCTAATTTCGTAAATCCCCGATTTTCGTTTGTTTCATTTTTTTGGATTACCTAGTTGAAGTGTATTTCCCGAATAAATCAAAAGTATGGACAAACTAGACAATCAATTCAAATTAGATTTGAGCAATGGTCCATCTCATATGTAGCGAGTAGTGTTGCCCAACATTTTAAGAACCAAGCAATTTAAGATTTTGGAATGTAACAAGAAGACAGTGGATGCATTTGAAAGCTTGGAAATAGAAGTTTAGAATAAAGTACATTCACGCGGCTCTGTCAGTTCATAATTGAAAAAAGGTCATCTTCAACCAAAAATTACAAAGAAATAACGTAAGCATTTAATATAAACATTTTTCTATCTAAATCATTCATAACCTTTTTATTATAATAAACTTTTTCGAAACAATCCATTTGAACAGTACAAGGTGAAGTAACATAAATTTAAATTACATTTTTGAACATGATATAGTTTATTGAAAAATTTTAGTAACATTTAAAAAATGTTTATAAAACTGGCTATCCAAGCTCTGTGTACATTCATATTAGAAGCAAAAGTTTATTAATGTTTAAAATTCATGCACAATATTTTCAGATAGAAAAAATTTAACAAAACCGTTGTCACTTTTAACATTTTGGTACATCCAAACCATTTAGTATAACGAATTGAAAACTGTATTCCATCTCTCTCCCCTCTCCCAGTCCCTATAGATGGAATAATCATTGAAAAATTTTTTAAGATAGGAATAAAGTTCTTTTCATTAAAAGAATTTTTTAGTTAGTGACTACTCTTAGCCGAAAATTGTTTGACACTATCGTTTTTTAAAGTTATCCGAAACTGTCTTGACTTTCCTTTTTTCGAACTCGATATTGTTCAGTATCTAATTTTCGAGTCGATATTTCAGAGAACGTGGGGCATCTATGACATTTTTTATATGCTGGGGCCGCTGTAAATATTACTTTCAAAAGTTAATTACCCCACCTAATCTACCTCACGTTTCGTTATTAAAGGCCTCCTCAAATCTGTAATTTGTGCGTGTTTCCAAAGAAACAATTTTTACTTAACTCAGACTCTGAACATTTTTCAATTTAAATACATGTAAATCGAAACACAAACTTCAAAATTATTATATTTAACAAACACTTTTACAGATTCGCAAACTTTTTCCATAGAAAATGTCAGAATGTTTGCTTTTGAATTTTGGACCGATCCAAGCCAATTTAATTATTATAAATTTAAATTTTTCTTTTTTATTTATTCCAAGGTTTACTCTTTTTTAGTTCCGATTACCATTCGTTTAAATAAACTAAAAGTTTTTAAATATTGTTTTAAATTAACATTATAAACTTCTTGACTGTATTTTTGGCACCCATTTACTATATTTGTAAATTGAAGCTTGCGTCACCCCTTCACCGGATTTAGTTTTTATAGGCTTAGTCCAAACAAATTTTGGAAAACAATCAATCACCACTGATATGTATTTGAGTTTTTACTTTCCGTCACATAATTACCCATTTCAGTCAAATTCATCTGCCAAAGATCATCTAGCTTAGCTTTGATTTATGATGGCCACGTTTGAGTTTTCAACGTACACTCCTCGTTTCGTTGACTTTTTTTCCATTTTACTAAACTGGCTAATGGACTGGCGTTGAAAGCATTTAGTGTTAAATAAATGCCTTCTGTTTCATTCTAGTCCCCTCTCCATAATTTGTCATCTTCAAAATTCGATTCTTTCGATTTCTGTTAGCTGCATTTTCTTCAAAGACGGCTAATACTCGTTAAGAAAAGTTCTTACTGAGTTTGATTTTATTTTACTAAATATAGAAACATTTTTTGTTTACACAAAATAAGGCAAAATATATTTCTTAAAAACTAATAAACACGAATAGTTTTAAGTTGCTTTATAAATTTAAGTATGTTTCTTTTTGATTAGTGAATTTGAAAAGAAGCCTATGAAAACATATGGCTCTGTTTAAAAAAACTCAATGATGTCATCACGCAAACTGTGATGACGTAAGTTTTAATTTTATATGGCAAAAATTGCGCAATTGAAATTAAAAACCGACGTGTCTGTTTTTTTTAATAACCTTGTGTCTACAGAGAAAACGCTTGTGCATTGTAACGCGCCGGGCGCCTTTAGTGGCAACGATTCAGTATACAGTCAACTCTCTCTCGCATGTTTAAACTCTAATTCTATTACTTTTTATCGCATTAAACGCAGGTTTTGCATGAAATAGAGTCAAATAGTAAGTAATACGTGTACAGGTCATTCATTAAGAATGGGATATCTCGAAACTGGAGATATTAGAGACCAAAATATGACTCACCAGTTGACCTTGTGTTTTATTTATTTTTTGGTTTTACCAAAATATGATGATTGAGCCCAACACGCCTTATAAAAATGTTGTTTAAGAGATACAGGGTGTCAAAGTTAGAATTTTATTTTGAAATTTCTCAATAATTTTGAAAATTTTTATAACATCAACTTGAAAATTGACAGCTTCACCTTTTTTTGGTATGACAAATAAGAATTTACAACTAATGATAACGTTGCTCATAGAGGGCACTAATTATACTCTACTGCTTTAATAAATCGAAGTATATTTTTTGCCGGTAGAACTATAGGCAAAACGAATCGAAAATTTTAAATATCTTCTTTACATAAAGAAGTTCAATTTCGATATTTCTATCCATTTTCGAGATACTTATTTGCTCTTAAAAGTGTCAATGCATTTCGTTTTATACAATTTTCAATCTGTAAAATACAGAGTTGGCCTGTTTGTTTGTAGAGAGTAAAAATAAAAACTATTATTAAAATTTATGTATCTGTATCTGTGTTATTTCTATTAATTATTTATGATTTACCTGGCACATTTTTTTTAAGGATTAAAAATTGCATAAAAACGAAATTAAACAAGAGTCGCTTTTATGTAAACAAGGACGCTCTTTCAGACTCATTTCATACATTTCCTCATTTTGAAAATAATTCTACAAGCAAAATTTTATCAAAGCAGTAGAGTATAACTAACGCCCTCTATGGGGAAAATTAAAAGTAGTTGCAAATTGTTATTAGTCAAGCCAAAAACGTTAAGTTACCAACTCTCAAAATTATTGAAAAATTTCAAAATAAAATTGTAACTTTGAGCACCTTGTATCTCTTAAACCAGCAATACTTATACAAGGCATGTTAGCTCAATCATCATATTTTGGTCTCTAATATCTCCAGTTTTGAGATTTCCCATTCTTAATGAATCAATCTGTATAAACTACTTAAAAATTCAAATAGACCATTCTTAAATTAGAACAATTTTAAACATTCATTCTTCCTAGAAATCTAAATTAACTTTAGTGTACTTTGTGCCTGTGGATAACAAATTTCATCGGTTTGAAGATCAATCAAGTTAAATTTGTATTGATTGTCAAAATAGGATACAAATTGTGTTGAACAAAAATATAACATGACCATACAGTTTTGAGGATATACAGGGTTAGGGTTATTCATTGTAAATTACCCACCCCTTATCATCGTTATTATTGCCTATAGAAAAAACAGTTTTAAATAAATGTGTGGTTATGACTGAATTTTGTTAAAATGTTATCAAAAGTACAGTAGCGTGCAGATTTCAAGGAATACAAAAAAGAATATTTTTTTTAAATGGGATACCCTGTATATTATTAAATTTTTGGAATGATCCTTTGTACTTGATTTCAAAATTGTATCATATGTTACCCCTACCATATACCGTTTTTGAGTTATTAAACGTCGAATACCTTAGTTATACTAGTTACTTTAAATATGGAAAAGTTAATATTATTAAAGTGAGCTATGAAAATGACAACTATTATGTTTGATAAGTGACATTTCTTTAATGAAATAATCAAAATGGTTTACAGTGAGGAAAAAAAAACAAATATTTATACAAAATAGATAACAAAGATTTATTTAGGAAATTTAAATATAAATAAATGACAACTCATAAAAGATGTTCAATGTGTCCACCATTATTGTCAATGCATAATTGATAACGTCTTCTTATATTTATAATTGCACCGGAAATGGCTTCATTATTTACATTCAGATTATTTATTTGAAGTCGAATCCTGTCTTTAATGACTTGAATGCTATTATTATTATTTTCATTATTATGGAATAACTTTTACGTAATTGATAGACTGCATTATTTATACTACATTCAGAATTTTCAAAAAAATAATACAATATTTCAAAAAAGTCTATTCGTGAATAAATATGGATGGGCTTACCTTCGAAATGAAGCAGTATATCTAGCTGTTCTTCCTAAATTGCTTGAACTACACGCTTTTTTCCACTAAAACTGGAGGTATTATTCACCTTTCGGTAAATATTTTTGAACGTATTTTCTGATAGTGTTGGACGATTTGGATACAACACCCTATATTGCTGCACGTTTATTTTTGTTATTTTGTAAATATATAACAAGTAAATATTTGGACTTTTCCTTCCCCACTGTAAACCATTTTGATTATTTCATTAAAGAAATGTCACTTATCAAACATAATAGTTGTCATTTTCATAACTCACTTTAATAATGTTAACTTTTCCATATTTACAGTAAACTAGTTTAACTAAGATATTCGATGTTTAATGACTCTAAAATGGTATATGGTAGGGGTACATTTTTGAAATTAGGAACAAAGGATCATTCCTAAAATATAATAATATACAGGGTATTCCATTTAAAAAATTATTGTTTTTATGTATCCCCTGAAATCTGCACGCTACTGTACGTTTGATAGCATTTTAACAAAATACAGTCATAACCACACAACTTTTTTTCTATAGGCAATAATAACGATGATAAGGGGCGGGTAATATATAATGAATAACCCTGTACCACTAGCGGTTTCATTTTTTTTTATTTTTATTACAGCCATGCAACTGTTAATTTTCAATATGAGCTTAGATTTGAATACCCTGTAGAATAGAAAGGGTTTAGTGAAGAGGAAATATCCATTGAGAACTTAATTTATGTGGTTACGAGAAATAACTTATAATTTTACAAAAAATGACCATCACTGCGATACTCTTTGTGAGAAATTTTTATAATGATAAGAAAGATGATATCCACCTTCAAAAAGAAAAATATATGTAGACCAATAATTTCAACAGTTTGATGTTATCTGATAAAAATGTTACCGTTCCAATATTATCCATTTTCCACGAAAATGAGAAGGAATTCCACTGATTTTTTTTGTTTAGTTGTAATTTCTCATTACGCATCTACTTTAACACCCTATAGAAGCCAAACAGCTTTGTGGTAATAAAAATCATTTGAATGGTTTACTCATGGACACAACGGCTACAACATATTAAAAATTTAGACAAAAATTCCAACAGAAGAAGAAAAATTAAAGCGATATGATAAATTTGGTGTTGCGAAAAATGTAAATACAATTAAAATACACCTTAAATAATATACCTTAAAGGAGGTATGTTACTTCCTTTAAGTAAGAATACGGATCGATAATTTTAAAACCGTTTCAGCAAAATAAAGTGGGTTAAAATAGTTTTAAAATGGAAATAATAATTTATACCGGTAGTGCCACTTTCCCAAAGTTTTAGGTTAATAACATACTTTCATTCAACACCCTGTGTATTATATTTTTCATAATTCAAACAAGTTTGAGTTGATTGATATGCAAGCCAATGAAATTTGCTAAATACAGATACAAAGTACACTAAAATAGATAAATATTTCTAGGAATTGTCAATGTTTGAAATTATTCACTTAAATTCTTGACTATATATATGTATACAACTTATTAATTGTTGTTAATATGATTAATAAGTTTCTTACCATAAGTATATTTAATAGTTAATACAAATTGTTTATTTATTTTTATGAATACGACGGACTAGTATTTTAAGCCTGCATTCATATTTACAGTGTCGTAAAAAGTCAACATTTATTAATTACATGCAATATATTTGACACATCTATAGGAATTATTAGTTTCTAAAGTTTCTTGTAAAAATAAAAACAAATACAAAGGATTTGGGTACATCAATGCGAAATAATTCTTACATCATTATTTCCCCACAGTTAACCAGATATCACATTAAAAAAAATATATATAAAATTTCCCGCACTAAAGTAACTGATGCACGTGCGTGTTCGGTGGGAGCGCTCGAGCTTGTTTCAGGAAAGCGCCATATAACCTACTGAAAACTGAAACCTATGTAGACAGATCTCCCATGTACAATAAACCGAGCGCATGCTTGTGCTTCAGGTGGTTGAAAGCCACTAGATGTATAATATGCCAGTTATTTCCTATCTTAACTAATCCAGAATGTTCTGATTTAATGAGGAAATTACAGATCTTGATTTTGCGACCCTTTAATTATCATATGTTTTACAAGATAAACAATTTCCTGTTTGTATAGAATATTTGGCGGAAGTCATGAAAGGAACAATGTCGCCTTGGAGGAGTTTAATAACTTTACCACATTTTTTTGTAGACATATTTTGATAAAATAATATAAAAGGGATTGAGCAACGTATGTGTTAATTTTGTAATATTAAAACAGCTAGATTTTTTTTACATCACTTGTTTAACGTCGACCTATTTCCACCACCAAGGTCAATCACTTTGTCATGGAATAAAGATTCTTAAACGTGCTCCTTCCGTAGATACTTGGAACCCACATTTCTGATCCAACGGGGATGTGAGCCCCGATGGTCTTAATTTAACACGAAATTGAAATATGTTATGATGATTATAAATGGCTACTCCCTAAAAGGACCACAATTTTAAATCTATTTCAAGTTTTGCAGATTCTGCTACATATAATGTTTCTGCTATCCCTGAGTGCAGTAATATTTCAAATTGGGCTTAAAGTACACAGAACAGCCAAATTATTTTCTTTACATGAACATCGTGTATATTTTTAGACAATTTGAAAGAGGTGTCAAGGCCGATCGTTGAATATAATCTCCATTTCTGTGATACTGAAATGGCTCATTATAGCGAAGAATAAATAGTTTAATAGTGTAAATGATATAATTTCAGTTTGTATTAGAATAGGTGTGGATTTATTTATTCGTTTAATTAATTTACAAAACAAAGAAGTTTTGGAAATATGTCAATATTCATTCCATTTAAGGAATGCAAAAGTAAAAAAAGAAAAGAGGGCGCGGTTAGGTCGTAAAACTAGAAATAAGTTAACTGTAAAAAATCATGGAAGCATGTAATACAAAACTTTTCAGTTTGTCAGGAATGTAAAAAATCTCTTGTAGAGCATTTTAGTATGTGAACAATGTTGTTATGAATACTTCGACATAAAGTAACGTATCTGAACTGGTGTTAATGATTATTTCCTTAAAAATATCATTTTGACGTAGTAAACGTAATATTTGAAAACACAAATTTTACATATTTAGATAAATTATATTAAAATTGACAAAATATTTAAAAGCCAAATGAACCTTAAATTTAGTACATAGATAAATCGTATGACTTTATCATTACTCTTATTTTCTCATTCTTCATTTATTTTATTTTCACTTATTATCAAAGAACGAACTAAATATGAACGGAAGTCAAGTTGGCTAATTTTGCTGTTATTTGCCAAGCGTTCACTACCACACTAGCTACGATATTGATAAATAATGGCCATCACCATTTCGTGCCACGCACTCGGATCTTGCAATTAGCAGTAGTTTTATATTTTTTTCTATCTTATTATGAAAATTAAATTATGTACCTTTCAAAGATCGATATCCAAATATTGTATGTATTTTATAAGAGATAAGATATTACAATAAATTGTACACAATACAGGGTTATGCACGTAACCGTCTACCCCACTAACTTTATTATTACTTACCTAAAGAAAGATGGTAAAGAACAAAATTGTGGGAAGTTTTCTTGCGCTTTCATTGCATTATTCAGAAAAAACAATTAATCTTCTCGTTTTGGAGATATAAATCAAACCTCTAATTTTTTAAATGGAGCACCCTGTACATTTCTCATTTTTCGAAATCCTCGCTTAATGCTGACTACAATGACGTGTACGTATCAAACGTTTGCTCAAACAATTTGTACAATATTGTGCTTTGAAATAGTGAATGTTATATACTGAGTAAAATCTAAATTAACATGAAAAATCAATGCACATTTATGCTGTCTTGTTATAAATCTTACTAAAAGAACAATTGTTTTAGGATAGGTACATATAATTAATACTTTATTAAGAAATAAACATAAATGATATAAGGTGTTCAATAATACGCCATCATGTGCTAGACAGAGAGCATATCTTCTCAGTAAAGGACATGGCTCCTGAGTTCCAGTAGATTTTTCTGAAATTTTTTGTACAATATATTATGACCCAGGATGACACTTGTATACGCAGAAAATTTTTGTGAGCCTACAGGGTGTACCAGAAGACAGGTCCGAATATTCCTTCTTTTGCAATGTTTAAAAATATTATTTTTTCTCTTTGGATATGAATATCCTTTAAAAAATCTATTAGTATAAGAATTTTGAAGTATATATTTATTTAATGAAGTGTCCTATAATCAAAATATACGAGTGCTATGATTGTTAATGATAAATACTAACTTTTAAAGTTCTAAAAATGTATTTTAAATGCAAACTATTGATAAAAATATTGAAAGAATAA
>JANEYF010002978.1:0-83448 GCA_029963845.1 Rhamnusium bicolor | reverse complement strand
TATATAAACCTGGTAAATACATAATAGTTAAATTTTTTCACAGGAATTTGTTACCTTGGTCATCAAAAATTCGCCGTCTGGAGCTTTATTTAAGAACTGATTAACATGTTCTATTGTAAATATTTTTGATTTCTTAGGCCTGTAACCATCATTTTTCCTTTAAAAAAAAGCTATTAATTCAAAAATTACTTATGTCAATATAATTTCTGACAATTAACATCGCTTTCAGCATTGTCCAAAAAATAGATGCTTCAACATGTTTTGATTTCTCCAGAAAATAGGCAGCAGCACATTTTCCGTATTGTTGTATTTTTTTTTTTTAGGTTACACCATTCAATGAATTGCTCATATTGTTTTTCATATTTTTTTCTTAATTTAGCTGGCAGTAACTCGATTGCGGCCTCTTCCTCAGCTTGTTCAGTTTTAGGGGGAATAAAATATTCATCAAAACTCATTCATATTTATTTATTCAGCGTTTAAATCAAACACCAGGTACAACAAAATTATATTAATTTCAAAATGTTGTTTACATCATAACTTAGTTACAACACAAATTCCATAACGTTTTGCAAAGCCTTTCATTTTTGAAGTAAGAGATACTTATGTTTTATTTTCCTTCTAGAATTAGTTTTTATTTTAACATGCAGGATCGGAAGTGCATAAAACAACATACATATCATGAGACTAAAGGGTTTCTTAATCCCTCGTATCATAATCTTTCACACTCGGGATTAAAATATGTCCTTCAGTCCCCGTGGCATATAATATAGGTACTATTATGTTATACTATTAAAAGAGAATGACATTATTATTTTTTATGTGGTATTGCTGTCATATTACCTATATAATCAAGAATGTTTTCGGCGCCACTGTCTCGACCCACGTCAGCAATTAGATATTCATCGAATATGGGCCACTGCATTTTGACGATGACCTATTGGATAAACACTTAATTACTATTGATTTTTTTGGATATTGCAATAAAATAGGAGCATCGTATCAAAGTGTCCTGAATCCTTAATTAATTTAATTAAGTAATCCAATAAAATTGAGTGCCGGCAATTCCTTTCGTATTTAGGAATTCAGTCCAAGTGTGTTATTAGAAAAAAATTAATACGAGGCATTTAATTAATTCCTACTTTACTTTAGTAAAAAAATATTTTACGGCTAATAAATTAATTATTATAATGGAATAGTACTTTCAGTATATCTTTGTACTATTGGTCAAGGATACAAAGGAAGTAATTATAACAATTAAAAGCTGAAGCAAGCTCCAACTGTAGCAGGATCTAGCCACATATGTAATTTTAAAGCACATGTAGTTACACTAAGAATAACTGTTACATAAAAAAATTAAACATGTTTCGAAACCTCCATCTTACTGCTACTTATGCAGTACTTTGGTACTATGGTTAATTTCTTGCCTCTACACTGAAAAACATAATTTAATTTGTGTGTCGTTCAAGGCTGAAAAGGTTATCTCGTATATACAAATAGGAGCAAGTTTTATATAAAAAATTTTCAGTAACTTTTCCAAAACCCAAAATTGCTTATTACTTATTACCATAATAATATAATTTCAATTTACCAACTCAGTTTCATAAAACATAAAAAATACATTTCAACTAACTTAGCCTGAATTAGAGAATTCTTTGGTGAATCGAGACATGCAAGTTCACACAGGTGTTTATATAGATTTCATCAAAGCATTCGACTGGGCTAATCATAAATAGTTAATTAAACTTTTTAAACCTTCTGTTTCCTTTTATCTCTCACACCGTGATTGTGAAAGTCATTTAAAGTCCTCTATCAATCGACAAAACATTACCGGTACAGTTACAAAAGGAATTTTTTTTATAATTTGTGTGTCATGTTCTGTGCATGTAGTTTTGCTTTACCTAATAGTAATACTTTGCGTAAAACATATCTAGCAAGTGTGTACAGGTTGATTTACCTTAATATGCAGAAAATAATAGGGTATACTCTTCTATCAAGTGGGAAAGCCCCTGCAAAATTTTAGAGCAATCCAAGGTAATTTATTACATTTTTTTTGTGGTAATACCTGCAATGATATGCCATTGAGTCGTGGATTTAAAACAGCAGAGAAGCATGTAAACAATGTAAACATGTAAGTGCATCGCGCTAGGCAGTGGGTCGCCTGACGTGATCCTCCCCTCCACTCTTGGCCGCCTCCTTCTGTTCTGTTTTTTTAGCACTCAGTACTGAAAATGGAAACACGTTAATATTTATTTACAAAATATTGACTACTTAAAAGCAAGAAATAATGATGAATTAAATACTGCCAATTAAGATAATATCACCAGCTACAAAATTCCTTAAAATTTAATTCATACGCACAACTATATTCACAGCAAAAAAATACTGAAGTAGATTTTTTCTAGACTAACCATTATGAAATAATAATGTCGACTTTTAAACTACACGGCCTGAAAATATTCGACGCTGTGCAATTGATATTTAAATTTTAAATGCCAGTCACAAAGTATGCAAAGTGACTTTAATAATTCAAATTTTATACTTAGTAATTCTGGAAAGGTAAGACAAAACATCATAAATGAGTATTATTACTAAAATCAAGGTCTATGCACGTATGCTTTTGCTAATTAAACACCTCTAATTGGTTATTAGATTTATGCAATTTACATGTCGAGTTAATTATTATCCATCCAACAAATTTGAAGGTAAAAACAATGATTATTATGATCGTATAGGTAAATAATTAGTACAGTGCGCATAATACGCATTTGATCCACCTTTCATTTGCATGATATGCACTGAAAATCCTTTGCGGGACTCTTCGGGGCGGGGCTTTTGGGAAAACTCCAGAAAAAAATGGCAATTGCAGAGGAGTAGGTTGATGAATATTTAAAACTAACTATAAATAATAATACATTTAGTCATCCCATTAATTAAATAGCAATTTCAAAATTAAATAATGTTCTCAATATATTAATTATTATGAGTCAATAATTACTCCTAAATGTTTTACTTCTTGCACTGCTGTCAATAACTCGTCCCCAATTTTCAATGTCTTGCACCTCTTTCAAGACATTTTTTTTTCAAATACAACTAGCGCCGATTTTCTAGAATTTTCAGTAGCAGCTTGATTTATGTGAGAGGCATAAATTCATCTTATCACTAGCTTGCTGGATATCACTGGCATTAAATGAGTAATATAGCTGAGTATCATCTGCATAGACATGATATTTACATTAAGTAATACAGGAAAAAGAATAAAAGGGCAGAGAACCCAATATTGAGCCTCGTGGTACTCGAATTGGTACTTCAAGCATACTAGATGACTCATTATTTATTACAACTCTTTGTCTTATTCTTGTTAAGTAATTAATCAAATCAGTCAAAAAGTTTACTGCTTTTTCAGCAAGACCTATGAAATATAATATAGAAAATTAAAGTAATAAATAGTGAAAAATAAACGTTAAAAAAACGTGATGTTCTGTTTCCCATGTCGATAAAGCTAACTTAAATTAAAGCACAAACATTTTTTTTTGTAGAGTTCTTTCTTTTACTGGCGTGTATAACACCTATTGCAGTATTTTACATATACTAATAATAATAATATAATAATAAGTTTGTTTACAAAAAAAAAGAAGTACAGAGAAAAAAATACATTAATAAATATGCATAATAATAAAACAATGCATATTAAACAGTAGTGAGTTTGTCTTTAGTTTTTTAGTAATAAATATATAAAAAATAAATAAATAAAGCAAAGATATGAAATAATATGAAACGTAAAAATGGGACTGTTTTGGGATTACAATTTAAGTAATGATTGAGTGAATTACGTATCTACTAGAAAGTATCTAAATTGTCAGGTTTTTTCTTAAAAAAATGTTTTGAATTTTTATTTTTAAGTAAATATGGCATTAAGATCTGCAACCTCGGGCCTACATATATGCACAAATCATTTTTGACCAATGGATTTGTGTGCTCTTGATAAAAACGCATTGATAGCAACTCTGCCCTGTGTTTCATACACATGAATGATTGGTATTGTCTATTTATATACAGAAAGGGCAAAGTTCTTTTACGAAAAAGTTGTCGTATATCCAAAAGTTTTTATTCACAGGTCAGATGGATACATCATAGGTATCTTCTGTATGATTTTTAAGAAAAACTTTTAGATTTTTTCTATCGGCATTAAATAGGTTTTCCTTTGTCTTCCCCAGCCAATAATTTCCCAATTGTAGTATGGATATTACAAGGTCATGGTAAAAAATTGTTAATTGGGAAACTGAAAAAAAAATTACGGAAACTGTAAAATTTAGAAATCATACCTCGAGGTCTGCTAACAATAGACCGCATGTGAACATCCCATCTTAAAAATGAGTCAAGATAAATGTCTAAATATTTTATGGGGGACACAAAATCTATTTTTATATTTTTCAATATTATATTGTGAAGGGCAATATTTTAGTTTTTGTTAAATTGACCGTTAGTTCATTACTTCTAAAGTAACTTAGAATCATATTTAGATCCGTTTTTGCTGTCTCTATTATTTCAATCCAAGAATTTGCAACATACACGGCGGCAAAGGATAACAAAGTTCCAGATAAGTTTAGGGTAAGCAACTCTTTTATGTGTATAATAAACATAAGCGGTCCTAATACAGTGCCCTGCGGTACCACACAGGTTACTGTTTCTTCGTTGCTCAGAACTCCATTTATTGTTAATCATTGCTTTCTGTTTTATAAATATCTTTTAAATAAATTACAAGCAATTCCCTTAACTGCTAGGTGTTCTAGTTTATTCAGCAGAAGGCTATGACTCATCTTATCAAAGGCCTTTGCTAGATCAACGAAAACACCGAGGCATGCCTTTTTATTATCTGTTGCCCCGTAAACAATGAAAGTCAATTTAGCAATGACGCCTTACGTGGATTTATTTTCTTGAAAGCCAAACTGATTTGACTTAGTACATTATTCTTTTGCAGGTAATTTACTAAACGCCTTTTCAGGACTTTTTCAAACATTTTTGCAATGGCCGATGTAAGTGATCTTAGGCGATAATTTGTTAATTTATATTTATATATTTATATAATAATAATAATAATATTAAATATCTTTGTTTAACTTGGCTAGATGTCAGCCTAGAGCTGCTACAAATCCCAACTAGAATATAAGTGGTACAGTGGTACTGCAGAAAGTTATGGAGAAATCAGCAAATTCACAAAATGTTTTAAACGTTTTTTTAAGAGTGAGGCTGTTTTAGCTAGTGCGGTAGAGATATTTTGCATTTTCTAAATTTAGTGCAAAGAATATGCTTTATAAAATGTCGTTCTTTTAAGTTTTAATTTTTTTAAGTATCCTCCTGTCACGTAAGGCATGGAAGGAGTTACAGGCTATACAAGTCTTACACCCTGAAAAAAATCATAAACGCTCTAAATCAAGAAAAAAGAGACTTTCAACATTTTGTGAACAAATGAATCGTGTAATGGCATTCAAAATAAACTAAAAATGACTATTAAATATGGGCAATTTTTTTACCCCTCGAGAAAGACGAAAATAGACTGGACATGAGATTTAATCAATGAAAATATTCTCTCCCGCTTTCTTTGGGTATTAAATTACTATTATTATTCTTTAAATCATTTATTAATACCTGATAAGAATGCGAGAAGAAATAAATGATAATTATAAACAATAAATGAAAATGTTTTAAAAACATTTTTTTCCAATTTAGCCTCCGAAGAAGAGACATTTATTTTAAATATTCCTATCCTATGGGGCTGTTTAGAAACGTGCTTTGAAAATACAGTACTTTCATTTCAATATTATCCATTTCTCAATCTAAAATAAATATCGTTTTAAGCAAAAGCATGTAGTTTATGTAGTTGAAATACATAGTTACATTTGCTATTTGTATAACAAGGGAGAGAGAAATGTGTAACATTTCATCCCTTAGATGAAGTTTAATCATCCAAGGGATGAAATAATGACACTTTCCTCCAATGTTATACATATGATTTTTTCTACTACCAATATAAAATATCTGATGTGGCCAGCATGTAACTTTCTTATACCAATATATATCATCCTGATCTAAGAAAATCATTTTGTTTAATTCTTCACTTACCTCAATTAAATTTTAAAAATATAACTTGAAATGTTTCATAAAAATTTTTTAATAATTAATTATCAGCGTCCTTCGATACTGTCAATAATAATTCATGTCATATATTTTAATAATTTCTTCTTATTGACATTGACATTTTTGTAACTAAATTAGATATTTCAAATGTCAAACTGCCAGATTTATCCTAACCCCATTTTATGAGGTCAAATCTGTAAAATATTTCAGTTTACAGTAGCTTTATTTAAGTACTCGGAAAATATATTTTATTCGCTTGATATAGTAGACATGATTTATAATCTTTCATCAAGAATACATTTTTTTTTGTAGTCAAATCCAAAAAAATTTGGGTGCAGTGGACCCCCTTTCAGCTGGCCAATTTTGCTCATCACCAAATTTTTCATTGTCTTTGGCCTTTAGAACAAGTGTACCAAATTTGAAAGCTTTATCTCAAAAACTGTGGTTGCTATGGTGATACTACAGACATGCACATAGATTTCTTTTCCATAAAGGTATGTTTTTTCATTATAATTCGTCGAGATTCGTCCAGAAATACAATAAAAAAATTTTTATTTTTTTTTCCCGAAATTGTACCTTTTTTCTTCTTTCATTCATTATGTCTCTTCTGGTACCACATTCACCAAATTTAATGTGTCACCTAAATTGTTGTTGACAATCTTAACTGCCAAATTTGGAAAGTCTCCCATCATTATTCGGAAAATAGTCCATAGAATGGATTTAGGAGGATTCAAAACGTATAAATCAATCAAAATCTCGAGGTCGAAAAAAATCACGATAGTTCCTTAAATTAAGTATAAGAAAGTAAAAAACGGGTAAAAGAGATATAACATTTTTTAAAGGTTTATTGGCATTATAACAGTTTTAGTAATTTGTATAATAAGTAAGCCGTGGAATATAAAAACACCAGTTTCAAAGGTGGTTGTTATGGTGACAAAATATTGTAAATCATAATAAAATTTTAAATGTGAAATATAATTATTATATTTCTAAAATAAGCTGTATTGTTTAAAATTAATGAAACTTTGTAATACCTTGTAATGAAATTAGTTGGCTTAATTTTGACATCCATATTTTGACATTTTAGCAGACATTGAGATTTCAAGGTAACTATGGTAATAGTCGAAAATGCAGATAGAAAATACATTCCTCCCTAGAGAGGAAAGCTATTTTGCCCCGCTAGGGAGAGAAAGTACAATTTTCTATCTGCATTTTAGGGAGGAATATATTACTTTCTATAGAGGTCGTAGAAAAAATACATTACCTTGCGTTCTCTTCCTTAACTTTCTTGTTTGGTGTGGATGTTTTATTTGACATTTATCTAACATAACAGTTAAGTTGTAATTCAAAAATGAACAAATAAGAAATTTTCACCAGAGACATGTATTTTCTTGGTTGAAATGAATTTGTAATGTGAAAAATATGTAGAATTAATGTTTTTAACACTTAGGGAAGTAGTCTTAGTTGGGCTTATACGTTGTTTAACAAAACCAGAAAACGAAAAATCGTTGAAAATTTACTTAAATTTACCCAAATGAATAAAATCCTGTAAAAACCAACTTATTTTATTCATAGGTATTATTTAAACTAATAAATTAACTTCCGCATAAAAATATTGCAGGCATTAGTCATAGCCACACAACAATAAAATTCGTCATTAACATATTCTACAATAGAATAAGATTTATTGGTGTTTAAAAATTCCCTAACCGGATTGGGTAGTGTTGGTACCCATTTCAACTAGAAGGAACCATCGAGATTTGGCAGTTTGATAGGGAGGGGGACCTGGACATACCTGAATTCTACCAACAAATGCTTTCGTTTGTTTGTGGGAGGAGATTAGAAACTAATTCCTAAACAAAAATGGTGGCCTCGCCTAATATATGGTCATTGCGTGATGTTAGTATAATTATTAATTTAACATTTTGGTAGGGTAGGAAGTATTTATAAGCACTGGTGTAGGATGAAATAATGGCGTGTGTAGGTATATATATATGAAGGGTACTTAGAGGACATGACATGACACATTTTTTATCTATCTACAAAGTGGTTTAATTTTTATTTCAGATTTCGCTACTATGATTATTATGCATATTACAGAGTGGTCACTTTTAGAATCTACTCAAAACCGTCCTATTTTGAAATAATTTGGTTATTTTTGAAGTTATCAAAAATATGTACTTTCATTAACTATTTTTTTTCCAGTGTACAAATTTTGAATCAAAAAAACAATTGCGCATCGTGTTTAAGAAATATGTTATTTTACTTTCCTTTTTATTTATTTATTTATATTTCAAAATATTTCGATTTCCCTCATTTTTCTGATTTCAAAAATACCAACATGTGCAATACTATCTCAAAAAGTTTTTAAGATATTTGGATTTTGGTATTAAAATATCGTTAATGATTTTGTTAAATGTGGTTACCTTTCAAAAGAAGAAGAAGAATTTACCATGACAGATACTGATTTTTGAAGAACATTACTCTGACGAGTAAACTGCATCTTTATTTCAAAAATGCAGCTATTTAGTTTCCAAAGGCAACTACGTTTAACAAAACCATTAACGATATTTTAATACCAAAATCCAAATAACTCTAAAATTTTTTAGATAACATTACATATATGGTATTTTAGTAATCAGAAAAATAAGGAAAGTCGAATTATTTTAAAATGTACAGGGGTGTGCAACTAAAAAAATTAACTAATATGTGCGATGCGCAATTGTTTCTTTGATTTAAAATTTGGATTCTGCGAACAAAATTAGCTTAGAATATCTTTACAACTTTTTGCTAACTTCAAAAGTAACCTAGTTATTCCAAAAAAGGACATTTTCGCTTGATGAACCTGTACACCATTTGGATCTCCTAAACCTAAACCCGAAGAGATTGAGAGTTGGTCAAGTTACAAACAAATTGCAAATGTTCATGCGCTTTAAGGATATGAAATGAAATCTAATGTAACTCGCTTCGTTCCTGAAATATTTTGAAAAAACTGAAATCTTGCATTTTCTTATTTTTATTCCAATCTGTTCTATTATTTAAGCGAATGTAATAAGATTTGGCAGGTTTACACAAGTCGCTATGAGCTATCTACTGGACGTTTCAAAAATTGGCTGGACCTACTAGATTTTTATGTTTTAATAACTAACTTTTGATTTTCTGAGGGGCGCCATATTGGATCTTTATACTGTTGGATTGAAATATGATTTCAAGGATGTAACGTGCATGAGTCAACTGATATTGAAACATTAATTTAACGATTTTTCGACAAAATCGAGTTACCATGAAATAACAAATTAATTTAGCATTTTATTAAAGAAAACAAATTGACATAAAATAATAACTGAACATTAACAAGTTAACTAACTGAAACTAAAATATAAATTGTTCAAAATGTCCATGCCCGTGTTTCTTACTGTATTCCGAATGTAAACTTTTGTAAAATTTGCTTATAAGTGTTCCACATTCTAAGTTGGTCTATTAAAGACTCTATTTTCTCTAAAATCTCACAAGGATCTAGGGAATTTAAACTAGGGAATCATGGTGGCCAACGCAAGAGACCATTCATTCCTATCCAAGAATCTGGAAACCGTTCCTACTGAAACTACCTTAATTATAATTTAACATTTGATTTTGAAGGTCCGTTAAAAATTTTTTTTATTAAAAAAATCTTTTGTATTGATATTTCATAAGGTTGGGAATCGAATACGAATAATTCGAGTATTCGAATATTCGCGTATTCGAATACGAATTATTCTAATGGGAAATTATTCGAATATTCGAAATATTCGAATACTCGAATATAATCGAATATTCGATTACTCGAATATATTCAAATACTCGAATATTCGAATACTCGAATATATTCGAGTATTCGAATATTCGATTATATTTGAGTAAATTTTAATATTAAAATATATTATTAAATTATCTACGAATAGGTATGCACTATGCAGCCAACCAAAGTAGGTAGATAGTAGGTATAGGTAGGTACCTATTCTAAAACCCAAATATATAAATAGACCACATTAGTGGCACGTTTTACTCCCAGTCAAACTATTCCATCTCTTTCTCGCCTCGACCTTATTCTTACTGTACTAAGGCAGGGGTTAAAATTAAATTTTAAATTTTAGAAAACCTGTAAATATTTAACTATTGACTTTCATGTATTTGTTTTACCTTCGCAATCTGCGTCTTTTTTAAAAACATTCTAATTTTAGAGCACTTTATTTTTTTCGAAAAGGAAAAATAGTTATGACAGAAGTATAATAAACTAACTCTGTTTTCGTTTTATTTAAGCTTCAATAGTTAAATGTGAACAATAACGCCTCAATCCTAAAATAAAATACTAACTATATAATTCTGACCCTTAAAGCACATGTACAGGAGATATACCCTATTGTGGGTATGGAAAGCAAATCAAATTGCCTGCTTAGTGGATTACGTCACGACTATTATTGTGGTCTATCCAACCAAATACTCAAATAGAGTATTCACTATTCACTAGTATTCAGTGCTATACCTATTAATAATGAATATTCGAGGATCCGGATTATTCGGATACCTATTCGAATAAGTCGGATTATTCGAGTATTCGAATATTCGAATTATTCGAATAGGTATTCGAATAATTCGAATATCGGAATACTCGAATAATTTGAATATCCAAATAATTCGAATACCCATTTGAATAATTCGAATAATCCGAATATTCGAATATCCAAATAGTTTGAATATTCGAATATTTTTTCGAACGAATATTCGAATACTAAAATTTGGAAAATTCCCAGCCTTAATATTTCATATGGAAATTAGGTATATCAGAATTAAATTACATATATAAATTCTAGAAAATTTACAGAATTTTAATTATTATTTCTGAAATATAACCAAACTTTACTTTAATAATAAGCAAAGTATGCAATTAAGCAGTTGGGAATAACAATATCGCCGTATTTATGGCATACGGGCCTTAATTAATACTTTAAAATGAGAGCGACCAGGTTATGTAGTATGTACATATTTAATGACAAACAAACAATTAATTAGAGTGTTTCTCTATAGTTCATGATCATGAATATATTGCTAACTTTATTACATAAATTAATTGCACAATAGTATCATTGCCGGGCCAAGTAGTTAAAGATTACTTCTCGGAAACACTCTAGGATCGATGCATTGCAATTCATCAAAATTAATCAAAAAGTAAATCTAGGTTGAATTCTTCATCAGTGAGATGCTTCCTTTAGTGAAAAGAGACAACCCTAGAAACACCACCACTGATTCGACGTTTGCGTCATTCGCCATTTTAAGATCAAAATGTTTTTTTTGCATATAACTTGAAAATTGTTAGATCTACGAAGAAATATTTGAGACAACATAAAATATTTAATCCCATGGCTACAGTCCTCCTGTCTATTATATTAAGTGTAATTAATAGAGACCGCATCTCAGGTAGTCATTTCGCAAATATCAGTGGCGGAATCAGCTCGTGAGCAAACACGTGAATAATGTTATGTGCATGCAATAATGATATACATTATAAAATAGATATTTTTTCTGCCTTATACTTTTGACAGGTGATTTTTATAATGTTCAAAATTATATGAAGGCTGAAGATTTAGTAAGAAACGCTATTGCACTATAACAATTACTATTTGATCCTAGAATAAAATTATTAATAATTGTTCTAAATGATTTTGGCGCCTGTCATTAAAAATCCATTTGTAGTCTAAAACCGACTTTTCCACGTCTACAAACGTAACTGGAACGAATTTAAAATACTGAAAGTTTTAAAATATTCTATTTTCGTGTTAACAAGATATTTTTTTACAGCACTTGCAATAAAGTTCTGTGCCATTAAACTCTAGTTCCGGGTGGTTTTATATCCACCGGTCCTTGATATTTCGCTAAGGAACTCGTCGTGACATTTTTTCCCAATAAGACATAAAGCGGCTAAGACTCTATCTATCGCAAATGCAAACTGCAAATCGTCGGGCATCGGACAGATAGGGTTGCAGTAAGCTCACACGTCAGTCACATCACACGTGTCTTCAGGTGCGATATTTGTAGGATGGGAGTTCTGTCTTACAGGTATGTCTGCTTGTTTATTTATTTGAACTGCGACATATTATGGTCGTTTTCAATTTATAACGGACCTTTTACGATTACACAAAATCTACATTTAATTGCGTGCTTTGTTATTTAATTTTAGGTAATTCATATGGGTTTATTTAGAGAAAATTTATTTTGGACTTTCTTTGTAATTGTGTACTAGATCTTCTATATATAAAAATAACAATGCAGCTTATATTTGTAACATGGTGGCACCCACATTTGATATACAGTTGTTTTTTCGTTGTTTCAATTAATTACGCGAGTACATAAATTAGTTGTATTTTGCAAGAAACTAGTAATATACAATAAAATAACATGAGAGAAGATTATTAATTAATTCCTAAAAAAAATCGTATACCACTGCATTTCACAATATTTATTCTCATTTTATCAGTTGTACAAAAGTTATACGTAAAACCGTAACTGGAATGACTACCTGATCCGCGGTCTCTACTTATTAAAATGTTAGTTATTCTGAACTATGAAAACTATGAAAAATAATAATTAAAATTTTTTTTAAATAAGCACACGAGTGATTAGGTACTTTTTCTTATTAGAAGCATGAAAAGAAAAAATGTTGATTGTAAAATTAAATGGTGTAACACGATGTTAGGTTTTTCTTTTATTAACAGTTTTTTTTACTATGCCATGCATGCAACAACTATTAATTGTAATTAAAATAGTTTGAATTAAAACTAAATTATCGCTATGATTAAGCAGATGTATTCAAATTCTTTATCATTTTTTAACTAAATTGCTGCGCGTAATCTTTTATTTTAAAAATAAACAGTAGTATTTATTTACATGACTCACTGGTAAAATAACAAATTTATTATGTTGTACTTTAGTTTATCAGAATTTGTTTACAAAAATTATTGTCCTAAATAGTATGTAGTTGTAAAAATTTTTAAGTATTAAAAGATTGTTTTATCGCACGGTTTTATCAAAATAGTGAGGATTTTGTTACCCAATAAGCCACATACACAGGGTCGTCCAAAGTAACTCTACAGATCTACACAAAATAAATGTGTTGACTGAACAAGATTTTTTTAATAATTACTGTAAAAATATACAATTTTTACATATTTCAATTTCTATCTTTTGATGTCAGACAACTGCAGTAGCGGTCGGTCCATGGAAGCAAGGGAAGCAGTGCTTCCCCCTGGGATTATTATAAAAAAAACACATAAATAGAACCTAATTATTATTTATCACATATATTAATCATTAAAATTTACTTTTACCCAATTTCAATAGATATGGCCCTGCTTTTCAGCAGCTGATATAATGTTGCACGATAAAACCGTAACGATGACGCACTCGATTAATCCAGCCAACACGAACTCGCGCAACTTCGATATATGTAAGCAGAGACAATTGTCTCTGGTAAGTAGGTAACTTATTGAAATGCATCCCATCCCCACTTCATAATCTTGATATCTGAGCTATATAGCATCGTAATACGTTTTATTTTATAGATTTTAATCTCGATTTTAATATCGATTTTAATATTATACTTAATATTAATCTTCCTAGTATTATTCTCAGCTTTTGTGCTATATTTGTAAAAAACTTTTTTTGGTGTTTCTAAACCTGTGGTGCGGCGACAAGTGATTTTTAAAACGTTGAATATTAGTGCGCGTGTACGCAGATTTAGAATTACTTATTAAATTTGGAAGCTGGTTCTAGCACTGTGGAAAATATTATTTGCGTTTGTGTGGTGTGCAATTTGTTGAAAAGGGGATTTTCAACATATTCGTTTCAAGATAAACTGGATATTATTAGAAATGGGAAACCAACACCTGATTTAAAATTCTTAAAAACGAAAGTTAAATCATGCTATAGGTACTTTAATATTGAAGTGTACAGTGCTAATCTGTTGTGAAAATGTGTGTAAATTGTTTTGTTGGCCATGTGTACTGTTCACAAATGAAAAAGGTGTTTGGAATAAAAATGGCTTTTCAGATTTAAACAACATTCACAAAGTGACAAAAAGGCATGGTAAGTGTGAAACTCATTTGGGAGCGGTACTAAAAGAATAAACATTTGGAAAATCACGAATTGAGGCATTCATTAGATCAGCAGTTGAAAGAAAGTGTTAAAAGGACTTATTGATATTGTTTGTTTTCTCGGCGAAAATGAACTTAGTTTTAGAGGTCATACTGAATCTCGAAGCGTTGCTAATAGGGGCAATTTTATCAATTTAGTTGATTTATTAGCATACACCGTGTGTACATGAAAAGCAAGCCAGACAAATTTGGGCTTTGGCTGACTGTAATACAGCGTACACCATGAATATGCAGGTATAGTGTGCCTTTAAATACAACTATAAAAAAATGATGTTTGTAAAAATCCCAAATTAGGCAGGCGTCTGTTTGCCTACTACCAAAACATCCGCGGTTTAAAGACTAAAATTCATTATCTTTATAACTCAGCTTTAGCCTCAAACTTCTCATTAATTGGTTTAACCGAAAAAAGCTAAAAATGTCCCATTTACAAAAAATGAGACAAATCCGCTATAGAGAACTACAGGCCTATTATAATTCTATGTAACTTCAGTAAATTATTTGAGACTGTAATTTATAATATATTATTTTTCCACGTCAAATCCCAAATTTCCAGTAATCAGCATGGGTTTCTATCTGACAGGTCCACAACTACGAATTTGACGTGCATAACTCAACTTATAGCAGAGACACTCGACTGTGGTGGCTATCTATACTGACTTCTCAAAAGCCTTCGACAGACTTGATCACGATATTCTATTACAAAAAATGTTCAATTTCGGACTTACCGAAGCTTTTATAAACTTTCTCTTTTCTTACCTGTCTGAGAGGAAACTTACTGTGCAATACAGTGGTTTCAAGTCTGTCGAAATAAAAGCTACCTCAGGCGTTCCTCAAGGATCCGCTCTTAGACCTCTGTTATTCATAATGTTTATAAATGACATTAGCTTGGAACTACGATGTAGTACTCTGCTATATGCTGATGATTGCAAGCCATACTCTGCCATTGATAATTTAGACGATTGTTCACAAGAGGATTTACAAAAAAATAGCTTATGGTGTGATAAAAATAGATTACATTTAAATATCAGCAAATGCAATTATGTGTCTTTTATGAAAAAAATGAGTTCGGTTGAATTTAATTACGAATTAAACAATTGTCAGTTAAATAAGTGCAATTAATTTAATGACCTTGGAGTCACTTTTAATAGTAACTTAACGTTCACATACCACATAAATGATATCGTAGCGACTCTTTATAGAAACTTAGGCTTTATAATAATGAACTGTAAAGAATTTGCAGACAATAGGACATTAATATTACTCTTTAATGCATTTGTCAGTTCAAAATTGGAATATGCTTCCATAATCTGAAATCCGTGTTATAAAATTTACAAACTTAACGTTGAAAAAACGCAACGAGTTTTTAGTAAGTACTTTTGGTATAAAAATGATGAAACTTACCCAGCAAGAGGTACACCTCAACTTGAATTATTAAACAGGTTTCAAATAAACGATTTGGAATCCCGCCGAAAGCATTTTTCAGTTATCTTTTTATATAAAATCCTAAACAACTTGATTGAAGTCCTAATTTAAATAAATGTGTTAAATTACATGTTCCTATCTTCCATACTCGTCCTCGTAACCCATTTTATTTAAATATGCCACATACAAATTTACTTAAATACTCACCTATATATTCTATGTGTTCAAATTATATGTCTGTACAGGATGATATTGATATTTTTATACCAATAAGGATTAAATTAAACAGTCTATATTGCATTTCGATTAAAACTTCTATCATTTTAGTAATTAATTTTTTTGCACATATGTATATATTCTATGTGTATGTGAGTATGTTCACATGTGTATGAGTGTATGTATGTATATGTATATGTGTATATTTCATGTCAATATGTTATTCATTATGATATTGTTACTCTAATTTGAGTGTTGCACCATGTATTAGTAATAGGAGTTAGTTAATGTGTTATTCATTTTGATAGTTTAACTCTAATAATTTGATTGTTGCACTATATATTAGTTACTTGTATTATTTAAAATACTTAATTTTTGTGAAACATTATTTAAACCTTCCTACCCTGTAAATGGATTTTTATCTGTCTGGGTATAGTTGTAACTTAAATAAATAAATAAATAAATAAATAAATATCTTGGTAAGTCTTCCCATCTTGCTAACTAACTACATTATATGTTGATTTATTCTCTCTTTCCATAGGGAAGAAAGGAAATGTTGCGGAAAAAGGTCAGGGTCAAAGAGTTGTTCTTGATATGGTGGAACAGTTGCCTCAAGGGCGCGGAATCACCACTGACAATTTTTTTACCAGTTTAGATTTAGCAGATAAACTTTGGGAAAAAAATATGACATTATGTGGTACTTTACGCAAAAATGAGACATTTATACCTAGGGAGTTACTACCTAGTTATATAAAAACCAATATTCTAGTATGTTTGCTTTCAATAAAAACAAACCGTTGGTGTCTTATGTCCCTAAAAAACTCTGCTGTTATTTTACTATCCACAGAACATCACAAAGACGCAGTTGGCGGGGAAAATGAAAAATTCAAGCCCGATATAGTATTACACTATATTAAAACCAAAGGTGCAGTTGATACCACTGATAAATTGGACAAATAGTATTCTACCCAAAGGAAAACTAATAGAGTGCCAGTTGCTTTATTTTATCATTTACTAGATATTGGTGGGGTAAATGCCTACAAATTATGGACAAACAAAAATCCAGACTGATAAAATGGACGTTTGTCTAACCGCAGACTATTTCTCTTAGAGTTAGGAAAACAGCTTGGCAAAAGAAATATTGTTCGTCGTTACTAAAACTCAAAAAAACTTGCATGCAGACATAAAAAGAAACATGACTCTTGTAGTTCCTGAACTTTCCGTTTGTGAAACGCCCTTCTCAAATAAAGGTCAAGTTCGACGTTGTCATATTTGTCCAAGAGGAAAAGATCGTAAAATCTGCAAGCAATGCTAGAAATGTGTTAAAAATGTATGTGGAGAACATTCTGTGTGTGCCAGTATGTAATATTTGCAAATAAATAAATAAATATTTAATTTTTTTTATCCAACAACGTAATAAAGACATGTGATATAACCTTTCTGCACATAAAAATTAAAAAGGAGTCGAACATTTTGTTGAGAAACATACAAAAATAATGGGGTACACCTGTACCCCCCATGATAGTCAACGTAATTTTTTTAGCACGGTATTATGAGGGTTTTTTTTTCCTTACGGGTTGCGGTGTAAACTACCCGCTGTACTGAAGCTTAAGCTTATTGTACCCCATAGTCTTATTACTCCATAAGACCCGTTCTATTCCAGAAGGCGAGTATACAGTTTATGGGAGCTCTGGCTATCTCTTCCGGGGTTAAAAGTGGTCCCTCAAAGTGTGTTAGTCTCATTGCCGTTAGGGCTGGGCATTCGCATAAGATGTGGTGGGGAGTTTCTTCCTCTTCACCACACATCCTGCAATCTGGATTGTCTTTCACCCTTATATTGGTTAGGTGTTTGTTTAGTGTGCAGTGTTCTGTTAATATTCCCACTGCACACCTCAGCTGTTTTCTGCTCAGCTTTAGCATTTCGTTAGTCCTTGCTCTAGATATTTCTCCGATGAACAAGCGTGACTGCCTCATTCCCGGTATCTCTATCCAGTGCGAGTAGTGTTTCTGTCTTAATAGTTCCTTTACCGATCCTTTTGCGGTGCTGTAAGATACCCCGCAGGTCGGTTCGGGACCTGTTAGAATTGATTTAGCGCCTTTTCTGGCTAGCATATCTGCTTTTTCGTTTCCCGTATTTCCCTGGTGTCCTCGTGTCCACTCCAGTTGTACACTGTTGTGTTCTGTAAGTTTCTCCAGGGACTCCAGGCAGTCTTTTACGTTTCAGATCGTATTTCTACTGCTTCCAGAGCTCTGATGGCTGCTTGGCTGTCAGTGATGATGCGGATTCTCTTATTTTTGTATGCCCTCCGTATCATTTCTTGTGCACAGACGTCTATTGCTGTGATTTCGGCTTGGAACACTGTTGCGATACTTCAGAGGTTCAGGCTGATGTCTGTCCCTGGTTGTTCTCCCGCAACTCCTGCTCCGGTACTGCTTGACGTTTTTGATCCGTCTGTATACGAGATGGTGTCATTTTGTTGTCTCTGCATCCTACCTCCTTCTCCATCTCTTTCAAGTTGTAGGTTGTGCTGATTCTGTCTGACTGCATATCGAGTAGCCGATTTTTTCCTACATATTGGAATACTTCAGTATGGTATCCTCTCCTTGAGATGGTCCCATACCCAGTTGTTTTCAGCCTGTATGCTGCCATTAGTGCCTCATTCTCCACCACTAGGTGTAGTGGAGGTAGGCCTAGCAGTATTTGATATTGCTCCCGTGATCCCTAGACATGCAAGTCTTTGCAACTTGCCTAGTTTTCTCATCGCCTCTCCATTTCCGGCCTTGTGCCACCAGATCAGGGAGGCGTAGGTTATTATTGGTACGACGACCCTTTGGTACAACCAGTGCACCATTTTTGGTTGAAGTCCCCAGCTCTTGCTCACCATGCTTCTGCAGGTCCATAAGGCCCGCGTGGCTTTGATTGTCACTTTGTCTATGTGAGCTTTGAAGTTAAGCTTGGTATCTAAGTTTAGTCCCAAATATTTGACTTCATTGCTCACCTGTAGTTCTTTTCCCCGAAGATATAGTTTCCTCAGGGTTTTGGAGTTTTCTTTTCCTTGTGAAAGTCACCACCGTGGTCTTTCCTGGATTAACAAAAAGCCCTTCCTGTGTGCACCATCGATCTACCATATTGAGAGCTCTTTGCATCATTTCTGATGCAACGCTCTCAAATTTTCCCACTGCTAGGATTGTGACGTCGTCTGCATATCCTTGCGCATATATTCCTCGCTGTTCCAGTTGTGCTAGGAGCTCATCCATAACCAGGCACCACAGGAATTATGAGGATTAATAATGTCACTATTTTAGACTATGAAATAAATCTTAATAAAAAGGATAATTTTGGAGATGCTATATATAAAAAAATTCGAAAATTGCATAAACTTAAAAATAGATGTTAATAACTTAAGCATAATATTTAACAATCTCTTTAAATTTAACTTTAACAATAATTAAGTAATACTAGTACTCCTAATAATACATCATTAATAATTTGGGCCATTGTATGTAGTATTCATTCAATACCAAATATTTAAAAACAAATACGTCTCTTTTTGATACGTCCGTATACTCGTATACATATATATTAATATAAACAAAATTATTATAAATGAGAAAAGGAAGGTAGAAAAACAACAGAAACAACAGCTGTCTAGTTTTTATTAGAATCTAAGCAACCATCGTTGTGACAAGGTGAACCTATGTCTGCAAAAAGAATAACAGATTACAAATATTTCCCTTTTGTTCATATTCAGTGCAAATTGTGTTTTCATTTAAATTATACTGTTCAGGTATGGTTCTACATTTTAAAATTTTTTTTTAATTAATTTTTTAATTGTTTATAACGTCTATTTTAAACCTACATTCACATTCTATGTAATTTTATTAAATTTTATTTGTTTTAATCAATTATGTCATATCAAAAACACTAATTTAATTGACTCGTTTTATAATTGTATCCTAATCATTGTAGAGCTCTGAAAAAGATTAAATTATAGTCAAAACGTTAGCGATTGAACTGAATTAGTTTCTTTTTTTGTCATACCCCGGCCTACTTTTATATACACTTTAAAAAATATTTATTTTTATTTCGTAATTGTATCGTACGCCCCCATATGCACCTCCCTGATTTCAGCATAAGTATTTCGTAATCACGATCTAAATATTGCAGTTAAACTAGAGCAAAAAGTGCAGCTACGCTGAAAACCATTCTCTTGTTGATTCTATCTGAAGATTTAACTGTCACTTCTCCAATTTTTCCTTGATTATAAAATGCAAGAATGTCGTTACGAAACTCGAGATGAATTCTTATTGAATAAGACTTGTCCTTAACAAAAGATCCATTACTTTTAACTGGAAAATAATGTCTAACGACGACCACGTTTTTACTTAGCTTTGTATGTCATTTTCATTGCTGTTTTTAGTTCGATCTAAGATATGATTTATTGGTAACATTTATAGACCTACTACTATTTATGTAAATATTTGAGCGATTCAACGGATTTATTATACGTGGAACTACTTTTTTACTTCGAATATAATTATTTTGCAATTAAGAGTTATAGGATGTTTTAAACATTAATACATAAGAGACTCTGAGAATTGTATATTTTTGGCAAATATGGCAAATAGTTTTAATTACTAAATTTTGTCTTCGATAAATATCACTGATTCAATTTATCCAAGTCGAAAATGTTTATATCTCCGATTTTAATAATTTTATGTAAGACATTCTGCCGTTATACTGTGACGTACTTCGTTGTTCTACACAAGAGCAGAAGTGTCACTTTGACGCCCAACACTACGGCGGTGCTCACGATATGGATATCTCGGGTGCCAGTTTCTGCTTAGAGTGCAGAAACACCACTTTACTCTATCGACGGGACGATAGAGGCCGGGCAACTACAGTGAAGAAACGGATAAGCCAGAGGTCGGGAAAAGGTAACTTACACACTTCAGCTAATGAAACGACTCTCATTCAATATATTTACATTTATTCTACACACTAATTATTATTTACACTTTATATATACCCTAGTAACTACAACTTATACTACAAATGGTCTTAATTACAGGCGAGCGGGGACGGTAAGCGGGCGTACAAGCGATGCGACACGGTAATACGGTGATTAAGCAGTGAAAAAGATAACCAGCAATAACTAATCGGCCATAAGCAGACGGCGGACGGATACCAGGAGGGGGGCAAGCGCCAATACAAGCACACTATGACTATCTATGGCGGTTATTTACTATCGCTTGGCTGATGGATGGTTCCGGACTTATGATATGCCGAATCTAGTACCTCTAAGCCACCCTGCAGAATATGACGTGCTCAGGTGGCCTAGAGTACCCGCAGTATAACGCGGTTGCGTTTGGGCGGGGGAAAGGAGTGGCAAGCCTAACATTTGCAAATTTAAAACGACTACGGTAAGGTCAAACTCCAAGCTACCCTGCAGAATATGACGTGCTCAGGTAGCCTGGCGGACCCGCGGTTATGGACGTAACCTCCAAGTCACCCTGCAGAATATGACGTGCTGAGGTAGCCTGGAGGACGCGCGGTTACGAAAGTACCTCTAAGTCACCCTGCAGAATATGACGTGCTCAGGTGGCCTGGAGGACACGCGGTTGCAAATGATAGTACCTCCAAGTCACCCTGCAGAATATGACGTGCTCAGGTGGCCTGGAGGACACGCGGTTAACGCGGTTATGGTTCCAACCTTTAGCCGCTCTCCCGTTCTATGGAAGGGTATGAGGCGGATACGTCTTTGCGCTCGCGGACCCCACGGACGGGGCGTTCGCGTTTTACAAACTCTAAACAATGTCCGCAAAATACTCACCAGCCAAGTAATACCTTTTATATACCAAACCTTTATCAAACCTTGCTACCTACTTCCGTATCCTAGGCTACTTTCTCTCTGGAGCGGTTGATGTCGGCACGTCTGGTCGGTACTGGCGGCAGCAACGTACTCTCCTGGATGCTCTGAAAAATCCTCAAGCTACTAAACTCTGCCAAAAGCAGATGAGACGCGGTAGTCATGCGCGGAATATGGCAATACGTCACCTTTTACGGACTTAGAAAAATCCCGAATTCAATTTAAATACCTATACCTTTATACTCACAACGAGATTACTTACTATGCTGGTCGTCGTGGTTCTTCAGTCAGCAGCTAGACGGAAACTGACATTTGAAAAATCCTCAAGCTACTAAACACTGCCAAAAGCAGAAGTAGGAGGGCGCGGTAGTCATGTGCGGTATATTGCAACTACGTCACCTTTTACAGAAATTCGCAATTATATGTATATACTTATGTACCTCTATACTCACAAGATTACTTACTGTGCTGATCGGCGTGGTTCTTCGGTTGGCGGCCAGACGGGAACTAATTTGATTGTTTCCAGTCTCAGGGTCCTTCACGGTAGGGCAGACACAGGAATGCCGGGGGCAATATGCGCGATTCGCGTTTCGCGATTCACGTACTGCCTGCAGCTCGGCATACCACTATTAAGGGCGCAGTAATACAATGTTTAAAATATCTTTTGAATCAGACAAATAGCACCTAGTTACATAATTTAATTGTAGAAAATAATCACTTCTTTACAATACTCCAGGAAGTAAATGGTAAAAATGACCTGACATGTTGTATTTATAATTGTATCCTAATCATTGTAGAACTCTGAAGAAGACTAAATTATAGTCAAAACGTTAGCGATTGAACTGAATTAGTTTCTTTTTTTGTCCTACCTCACATTCGTATACTCTAGCTACAGCTATATATAAAGCTAGCTATAGCTATATACACAGGGTGTTTCCAGATTCTAACAACGTGTAATACTCTTCAAAATTAGAAAAAGAGTTTGCATAAACATATGTCGTAAAATTCTTTGTTTTCGAAATAAGGATTGTCGAACGTGTCACCCAAAATAAGAACTTTTTGTTTTTCTAAAAAATTATTACGTGAGTAATAGTGAAATTTTGGGTGGAATTACAGCTAGCCTAAACAGGGTTAGTTTTATTAATGCAAATCCCCCATTTTTATTTTTATTTTTGACCGATTCAAAAAATTTAAAAATTGGTCTTACATGGTTTTTTATGTAGATTCCACACATGCTAATAGATTAGCAGTATCGTTTTAAATATACAGTGTACACAAAATAATGCGTTTATTTTAAATAGAACACCCTGTATATTTTGACAAATTTCGATTCCTTGAGTCATTTTGATAACAAATATATACACATATTGTATAATTGGTTAACTAGTTTTTGTGTTATTTTGAGTTGATTGTGGATATATTGGTACAAGAATCATTTTATAACTCATATCACAATCATCAATTAATGAAGCATATCAACAAACAAAGAAAAATACACTGATTGTTAAAATAAATTACATAACATTTTCAACATAACCACCATTAAGGATGCATTTTAAATACCGTTTTATAAAGTTCAAACAAATTTTTTTTGAAAAAGTGATACATTCAAATTTAGCAAATTTATGTTCTTTTCAATTTCATTTTTTAGTTGTTCAATATTTTCTACTGGTTCACTATAATTTTTTTCTTTGAGCATTCCCAAAGAAAATAATCTAGGGGAATCAAGTCTGGACTCCGTGCGGGCCAACTAATAGGACCATTTTTCCAATCCAGAGAAGATATTTATCATTTAAAAAATCTATCACCTCTCGAATACTATGAGAAGGGGCACCATCTTGCTGCCAACAAACCCTTAATATATCTAAGAGTGGTAACTCATCTAAATACTCTTCAACATTAGTTTGTAGAATATTCAGGTAAGGCTTTCACCAATAAAGAAAGGACCAATAGTCTTAGATTTATGAAGTCCACACCAACAATTCACAGTTCTACGCCCTTACTTTTTCACTTGAGCTACGGTATGTGAGTTTTGTGGTACCCAGTGATGTGTATTTTTTTCTATTAATATGCCAGAGAGCAAAATTCATCCGTCCAAAAAAGTTTTTCTAAAAAATTTTCGTTTTCAATTAATTCTGTTAATCATTTCTTCACAGAATAATCTTTTACTTCGAAAGTCATTTTCATTCAATTTTACCTATATAACTTACAAGTTTTTTCTCCACAAAGTTGCATAGAAAGATGGATGGGAATCGGATAAGTGTATAATATTAGAAGAATTATGGGAATTATATGCAGTGCTACAATTTCAAAACTAACCATCTAGAATAATTCGGAATCTAAAGTGGAAACTATTTTGAGAAAGAATATGTCGATTTAGTTTCAAGGAAGTGGGCATTTCAAAACCACTGTTGATTGAATGTATGCTCCATCCCTTCACTTCCCATTCCATTGATACCTGTAACATCATCAACATCATCATTGGCTCGACAATCATCTATGGATCTTGATTTGCTCTAAGTCTTTCCGGAATTCTGCTCTGTTTCTTGCTATCCTCCATCAGTTATATATCCCTATTTTTCCCACTGTTTTAGCATCCTCGTCCATCCCATGTATCGATCTCGACTTATGTAGGTATTACTCTGCAACACCGACCGTCAGGGTTTCGTTGGTCCACCTTTTTACAATCTGCTAATCATCTAGTGTCATTAGATACCTGCCCATCTGAGACTTACTAGTGTTATTGTTTGAACTACATCCAGCACCTGATATAGCTAAGTTATATCGTCTGCAAGCTTCCATTCTCGTTTATGGCACATGATTATGGGGCCCCTCCTCTCGAAGATGGCCAGTGTTCGATCGTCTTTCTTGATTAAAGTCCAAGTTTCACTTCCGTAGACTAAAATTGGTCTTAAGAGAGTTTTGTATAATTTCATCTCCGTTTTTTTTGCAGCAGCCTCGACCCTAGGTGTTTTTTTTTGTCCATGGTATGCTCAATTGACTACTGTCATTTGTCGTTGGTTCTCTAGATCTATATTATTCGTGGAGTTGACTAAGTAGACAAAATGGTCTATGCAGTCAAAGGCATAGTTACCTACTTGTGGGCGTGGGAGTATTGGGGGATTTTGTAACCAACATGTATTTCAGTCAGTAAAGGTCTGCGTCAATATTTGTATTTGATAGCTCTAACATTACCATAATAATTGTCGGTGGTTAAACCAATGATATTTTACCATGTATGTACATTTTGTTTAGTTTTTCACTTGTGTTTTTTTTTTGAACGAATGAAATTTTTGTCCGGTTTTAATTTACCGATTTTATGTCACCGTGTATAAATAACACAAAAACTAAAGTTGTAAGAATCAATGTTTTATACTCTTAGGATATTATTAGTTGGATAATTAATTATCTAAGTTTTCATAATGATGTTGATAACAATCTGAGGTGTTTAGTTTAAGTATCTAATTTGATACGTTGTTAAACATTGTGCTTTTGATATATACGTATACATAGAACAGGTAATTTAGAAAGATGCTAACTCAATTTGTCAATATATAATTATATTGTTTAAAGCCCTATTGAAATTCTATAGTGATGTTATGAATCTAAAACGCATGACCATTGACCGTTTTGTATGTAGGTACCTAAGAATATGTAAAAATGATAGTTTTAGATAAAGTAAATTTTTGATTTACTGGCGAGGGCTGTTTGAAATGAACATTTTCGAAAAATTATTTTGACTCAAATTTAATATTATAAATATGTTTTTGTATTATTATGCAGGGTGTCCCAAAATGCACAAGTCAAATTTCACCAAGTAATAGAACTTTCCAAAATAAGAAAAAAGTTCCTATAAACATGAGTCAGAGAGAGCTTAGTTTCCGAGATACAGGTTGTTCAAGTTAAACTCCTAAAAATGATTTTTTTTGAATATATTCGAAACATCTCAGGATAAACGACTAATAATCATAAAAAATTATTTTCAGGCTTCTAGCTTGAGCAAAATTTACACGATGAAGAACTTAAATTTCAAAGTGTCATAACTTTACAAAAAATCAAAATTTTCGAAAACAAAAAAAAACGTAGTGATACTTTTTTTTTTTCTGATTACGAAAAAAAATAGTTTGCAAAGATTTTACTAATGGTCTAGAAGGAATCTGGGTAGGTTGAGCATTTTTGTAACTTTTTTCTCAAATTTTTTTTCAATTTTTTTTCTGCAAAACTTCTTCAATCTGTACTGATAGTCGTGCCTTAAAATATTGCTTAGGTTCCATGCTCCACTACTGAGGATATTGTATACGTAAATCCACCAGCCTCCACTGCGACAGACCATCTTTAATAATATAATTATAATAATGTAATAATAATAATAATACAATATTAACAATTAATAAGTTCACAAGTCACAAAATTAAAGGTAACAATTATATACCTATGAAAGGGTTCACACATATTAATATTTTAGTTTATTATGACCGTAAGGTCGGGAATTAAATTCTGTAGAAAATACCCGTTTTATTGAAGTAGGCTTAAATATTTTTGTTTCTTCCTTGGTGATAACTTGTTGTGTCATAGTTATTCATGAATGTTATACAAACGAGGTCTAGGTCTTCCTCAACTGTTTTAATTTTCATAGTATGGAAGTTTATTAAACTGGAAGCATTAAAATTAAGACAGAAACCTTTAACTTTACATAATGTATAGTACGTATTATATTTAGGGCTAAAAACGATACATCCGTAACTCCTGGGACCACCAGATATGAAAGCTACTATACATCCAGGACCATATTTCTCGAGCTCGTAAGCTCGTCAGGGTTTACAACTAATTGGCGCCCATAGTGCAATTAAAAGCAATCTCTTGCTAAGATTTATTAACAGTTTTCTAATATTTCTAGTAATGCATCTTATTACTCAGTGATAAGAGAATCTAAAAAAAAACCCAATGACAACAAATTATATGTTTATCTTGTAATGTATTGTATGCCTATCTCTGCAAGTAATCTGGATCAAACAAGTCTTATATGCTCTCACAAGCGCCATACCATAAAATCTAAGACAACATAGAGGTAAATGTTATTTAAATAGTAAATACCAAACGTACCTATTTTGCTTCATAATTGTGTGTAGTGTAATAGCGATCAAAAACAAAGTATCTGCTATTGCTGTATAGATAGAAATCAATGTCGTAAAGTTAACACGTTCACGAAAGACCTCGTTTACCTCTTCAGAATGAACGGACATTCGAAAAATATGCATCTACTAACATCCAGTGAATCGTTTAGACGTCAATACTATAACAAAAGTGAAGGTACTTACAGGTACATATCGAAACAGTTTACTTGTGCACTAATTATGTCTATCTTTTCTCTAGTAATAATGTTTTATAATCTAGTTCGATTTCAGTACAAATTAAAACATTTTGTTGGTGCAAGATCATTAAAATAACTTTTATAATTGATAAATAGAATGTAGTAAAAAAATTCTCGTACCACTTCCTATTGTATTATGCAAATTAGAACAAGACTATCAATTATTTATTATTATTATTAACGATTAAAATTAATTTACAAAATTCAGTATACTTAAAACCATTTGATTCATCCGAAATTATTAATTAATAGATTCGTTGAAAAACAATGCATCTTGCAGTGTAGATATCCAAACAAAAACTATAGTCATTGAAAAATATGTATATAGCGAATGTGCTTCTGTACTTCATTAATCAGAGAATTAGGACAGGTTACTTCCCAATGTTACTGAAGCAAGCCGTAATAACGCCAATATTTAAAAGTGGAGATAGAAAAAGTCCGAACAGCTATAAATCCATATCAGCCTTAACCATTTCCGCAAAATTCTGTGAAAAGTGCATACTGAGTCGCCTGGGGAAATACCTTAAGTCACAACAAACAATATAATGGCAATGACTAATCTGGTTTTACATAATACTGTTCAACTGAGAAATGAGGATGTTATATTTTACTTTAATTCTAATATTCACGAATACTTAAATCAAAATTTAAAAAATTCTTAGTATATTATTAGACTTAGCAAAAGCTTCCGACAGTGTCACACTGCTTACTGCTAAATAAGTTAAAATCATAAGGTATGAGAGGTATTCCTTTTCAGTTATTTGAAAGCCATTTAGCGGATCGAGGGTCTCTTTTCAAAATTAATAATGAATATAGTGAAACTCAAAAAGTAAAATTTGGCATACCGTAATTTTGGGTCCATGATTATTCTTGATATATATATATATAAACGATATGTTAAAACTAATCATTCAGGAAGAAATCGTATCCTACGTCGATGATATTGTACTAATTTTTAATAGTAGTACACGAAATGAGATTAAACAAATTACTGAAAAGGTGTTACATATTATAAAAATTGGCTTGATAGGGGTTTAAATTTTAATAAAACAAAGTTTACAAATAATTTTAAACAATCAGTTATTAAAGAATTTGTGTATTATTCCAAATGCGATCTAAGAAATTGGTCATGTCATGAACCATAAAATCTGTGGATAATATTCAGTATCTAGGTTTAATATTTAGTAATAATTTAAAGTGGAATGTACATTCTCATTATTTAAACAAAAAACTGGTGTAGACAAAAAACTGGCATATACAAGCAATATTATTCCTATTAACATATTAAAATAGTGTATAAAGCTTTAGTAGTCAGTAGTATCTTATGGAATAATTGAGTATGGTGCTACATACGAGACCCAACTAAAGATAACACAAGCATGGATATTAAAAGTTATAGATTTCCAAGAGATCAGAATAAAGTTTTCAATTTACTGCAATTATAATTATTTATATTTAACGTATCCAAATTTATTTATAAAACAAAAACTCCATTAACTTTATAAACCGCAATACAAAAAATAGGAACAATTTCAATGTTCCACGATCATATTCAATTTTATTTCAGAAATCAGTCAGCTTCAGTGTCCCAAAAATATACAATATTCTACCTCAATTTATGAAAGATATAACTAATTTTAATTTATTCTGTAAAAAACTAAAATTTAATTTATTTAAAATCATACAAGGAATTACCGCTTAAAGTTTATCCACGAATTGTTTATGTGACTTCAAATCTTTGCACAATACGATTTTTTTAAATCAGGTATACAGGGTTATTCATTATAAATTTCTCACCCCTTATCATCGTTATTATTGCCTATAGAAAAAAAAGTTTTAAATAAAAGTTGTGTGGTTATGACTGAATTTTGTTAAAATGCTATCAAAAGTACAGTAGCGTAAAGATTTGCGGGGGATACAAAAAAATAATATTTTTTTTAAATGGGATACCCTGTATATTATTAAATTTTTTGGAATAATCCCTTGTTCCTGATTTCAAAAAACATACCATATGTTACACCTACCGTACACTGTATTTGAGTTATTAAACGTCGAATATCTTAGTTAAACTAGTTACTGTAAATATGGAAAAGTTAACACTGTTAAAGTGAGCTATGAAAATTACAACTATTATGTTTGATAAGTGACATTTCTTTAATGAAATAATCAAAATGGTTTACAGTGAGGAAGAAAAAGTCCAAATATTTATACGAAATAGACAACAAAGATTTATTTAGGAAATTTAAATGTAAATAAATGATAACTCATAAAAGATGTTCGATGTGTCCACCATTATTGTCAATGCATAATTGATAACGTTTTCTTATATTTATAATTACACCGGAAATGGCTCCATTATTTATATTGAGATTGTTTATTTCAAGTCGAATCCTGTCTTTAATGATTTAAATACTATTATTAATATTATTATTGACAATGTCTGTTAGAAATCCCCAAAAAAATTAATCCATAGAGGTCAAATCCGGACGGTTAGGTAGTCATTTAATAGGTCCATTATTCCCTATCCATATTGGGAATACATTATTCAAATGATCTCGAATGGGTAGGACACTATGCGGAGTTGCTCCATCCTACATCTAAATCATATCATCAAGTTCTGCAAAAGAATATTTTCTGCTTCTGGGATAATTATATATGGTATATTTTTGAAATCAGAAATAAGGGATCCATCCAAAAATTTAATAATATACAGGATCTCCCATTTAAAAAAATATATTATTTTTCTGTATCCCCTGAAATCTGCACACTACTGTACTTTTGATAGAATTTTAACAAAATTCAGTCATAACCACATAACTTTTATTTTAAACTTTTTTTTTGTATAGGCAATAATACCGATGATAAAGGGTAGGTAATTTATAATGAATAACCCTGTACATTACTAAAAATTTTTACCAACTTTTGTAAATATAGATGTTGTTATTTGATCAAATAAAATTATATTCTACATGTATATAGTTATTTAAATAATGTCTTTATCTCCCTATCTTTCCAATATTTATGTTTCAGCTAGTAGTGACACACTTATACAAAGTTAACTGTGACTATGAAAAATAAATACGACAGTGTTATTAAATTATATAAATAATAAAACATATTTTTTTATCATGTAAACTGTGTTATTCTCCAATGCAAATTGCACATTGCAACCAGGAAATGCTGTTTGGGAGACTAGTTTTGGATAACCTTGAGGTTTAATTTATTTATGAGAAACCTAGCCCATTATTATTATGTATTCTGACAAGTGGCCTTTCTTTAGACTTTATAACTCTTGTGTATATGTTGCGTAATACACATCTAACATTCGCCTGTAACTTTGCTTTCAAGCAAAAAGATAGGTAACTTGATTTCGCGACTCCGCTAATCCGTTGCCCCGCATATAAAAAGCGCTCATTAATTTGAAATTAATTTCTTGTACCAGTTCATTATAATTACGTGTGGAATTAAATGTGAGTTACGTCACACTTTTTGGGACAATTTATCCAACATAAATCAGACATATCCACAGAAAATTTAATCTTAGGGAAAGAAAAGACAACATTAACGTGAAATTTTATAATAATACTTATTAGCCTTTATTAAGCCTCCGAAAAAAAAATGTTAATTGAAAATTCATACGTTTATGTCTTTTATAACAATAAAGGATTAGTTTATTTCTATCTCATAAATAGTTATCAATTTATATCTTACCAAAATATGTACAAATATTCTTCTTACAAATGGAATTCCACAGGGATCATTAATAGGTCCTATCCTCTTTCAAATTTGTATAAATGTCCCATCAAAATGCTAATTTTGTTCTCTTTACATATGTCAAGATTTTGTAATTGATAACAGCCCAATTTCTTAAATAAGTTCAGTTTATGTCCAATCAAGTGCATGGTAGCCTAGTGGGTAAAACGCTTATAGCTATTTACTCGGTACCGAATATCGATGGTTTGAATCCATCCCGGAGCAACAAATTTTATTTGTAATTTGCTTCGGATTAAGATGGGAGTGAATTGTCGTACCCCCTAGATGTGGTTCGGACTCCACAATAAACTGTAGGTCTTCGTCTCTCTTTACTCAACACAAAATTCTAGGATTTTCTGGGAGATATTTCGGTGACATAAGAGGCGGTTAAGAAAACATTTTTAAGAAAACATTTTTTAAAAACATTTTTTTAAAACATTTAAGTGTTACCTGGATGTTACCTTTGCACTGAAAAACGGATTTATTTATGGACAGTCATATTAACTAATAATTTAATATTTATTGAAATATGGTGGGGTGAATCTTTATTTATTATGAATGCAGCTTATATTCCAATATTTTTAATAAATATTGATTATACAAAAGGTTGTTAAGTTGGTTAATAACAGGACTTATATTTATAGTTACCCGTAATTTGGTATTTAACAAAAACGCATATTATTAATTAATGAAATGGAATAATAGATAATTCCAATTTATTAACATAAAATATATCTTTTATCATGATAGGATAGATCTTATTCTTTATAACAGAAACTGATTATTAATCAATATTGATTTAGTAATATTGATTATAAATACTAGGTAATTTACTCTTATTAAAATTAAATAAACATTTTATTTTTAGCTAATAAATATGATTTCACGGAAACAAAGCATGCGTTGTCAACGAATAAGTATTTATTAGTACTAGATTTATGTTTATTAGTATTAAATATCACTGGCGTGGTTTTCCACAAGACACCAAAACACCATATAATACACTCAACGTACGTTTCGTTAACCAAGTTGGCATTATCTAGAGATGATTAAAACTAGTTTCAGTTTTTTAAAAAAAGTTTTAATCATCCTCAGATGATGCCAACTTGGTTGTGCGTCAAGTGCGGTATATGGTGTTTTAGTGTTCTATTATTTGATACCAACAAACATAAATCTACTAATAAATAATTATTCATTGTAAGCTTCACATTAAAAGTTCTTAATTCACTTCAGGAGTATTAAACATATATTATTTCTTTGTAATATTTTCATTTTTATTATTTTCTCGGATACAAAACGTGAAATTTACACAGTTTTTAAGTTTTAATCGCAAATTGATCTCAGGAAGCACTTTTTTGAATTCTTGAGGGCTATTTATTAGGCATCTCAATACTTGGAAGTCTTCTGTCCAGTTCTCTGAAAAAAAGTTGATTATAAGTAATACTAATAAACATTATTTAAGTAGCGTAGATATTATAATTTATAATTAAAATGTTACCTTTAAATATATTAAATATTGGTATTTATTACTGTATGATTATTTATTATTAATAAACATTTGTTCAGAACTGTTTTAGAAGGGAAAAATTGCAAGAGTATGAGTTTCTTTGTTATAATTATAATATATATAACTGCAAAATTTCCTCAATCATTCAAATTTATATAAAAAAATAGGTTTTTAATAAGAAATCTGCAGATATGTATATTGATATCTGTAATTGTAGCAAGCACTCTGTGAAACAAAATATTTAAATGTAAAACTATATTACGTTTTAGCACCGGACAGATTCTGCCAGACCTTGTTGTTGCTTTAGATAATTGGCGTTTTTTCACTATTATTCCTGCGCATATATATATATATATATATATATATATATATATATATATATATATATATATATATATATATATATACATATTATACTGTTTACGAGAATCACGTGCGATTTTTGTACGACGTTTTGTTCACGTTATACACCTTCGACCATAAAACTTATTATTGTCAAAGTTATATACATGCAATAAGACACGCGTAGCAACTGACTGAGCGTGGTGAGAGTGTACTGGTAGGCATTTACGTAGTTAGTGGTACCGTTTTTATTAATATGTATTTTTTAATAATTAGCAAATATTTCTTTTTATTTGAATTAGTATATTTCTCTTAAAAAGAGGACATGACTATTAAAAACTATTAAGTATTTGATAGTCCTTGAACATTAATCTGTTCACAACCAATTTTAAATCGAGATACATTTTACCAGAGTGAGTTCTCAAAATGGTTTATACCCTTCAGGAGAGAATAGAAATTGTCAGCATTTATTTTAAAAACGATAATTGTGCTAGAGCTACGGAGCGCATATTCAATAGAAATCACCCAGATAGAAAGGTTGGTTCTCAAAATAATTTACAATTATTGACAAAATTTATGGAAACAGGTTCTGTAGGAAACAGAAAGCATGAACCTCAGCGACCGATTAGGAATGAAGCAGTCGAAGTGGCAGTTCTGGATCATTTGCAGATGGATAATACTCAATCGATCAAGAAAGTAGCTGAGGCTTCCGGTGTATCACGAAGCAATGTTCATCGAATTGTAAAGGCCCACAAATTTCATCCATATAAATTTAAATTGGTACACGAAATAAACGAAGATGATCCTGATGGTCGGCTTGAATTCTGTGAGATTTTTAGTGAACAATTAAACTGTAATGCCAGTCTACTGTACAATACGTGTTTTTTCTTATGAATCGACATTTCAGTTAAATGGTGAGGTAAACAGGCACAATTGTAGGTATTGAAGTAAAACCAATCCACATTTGTTCATGGAAACTCATACCCAAAGGCCTCAGAAATTAAATGTTTGGTCTGGCATCTTAAGGGATCACATTGTCTGGCCGTTTTTTATTCCTGACAATTTAAATGGCGAAAGGTACCTCAAACTGTTAGAAAATAACATCGACCCAATGATTACCCAAATCCTCGAAGAAGACGATAATCTTTTAGAGGGCGAACTGTTTTTTCAACAGAATTGGGCACCCCTACATTTTGCTATGGCAGTCCGTCAATTTTTGGATAATCGGTTTCCTGAGCGATGGATTGGAAGAAGAGGTCCTGTGGAGTGGCCCGCTAGGTCACCCGATTTAACTCCCTTGGATTTCTTTCTGTGGGGACATTTGAAATCAAAGGTATTTGCAACAAAACCCGCATCTCTGGAAGAGTTACGTGAAAGAATTGTTCGAGAATGCCGTTTATTGACTCCAGATGTGTTCAGAAATGTTCGTACAGAATTTCAAGACAGATTATACTACAGTATAGAAGTCGGTGGGGGTCATTTTGAGCAATACATACGATAATTTAAACTGCTTCTTTTATTTTTATTTCCCGAACCTAAAATAACGAAACAATTATTTCTTAGGGATGAATCGATAAAAGTTTAAAAAAATACACAGTTATGTAGAGAATTGAAAGACCTTTCAAAAGATGTATCATTTGATCCCTTTGCCATTTGAATTTTTTGAGGAGGTGGCCGTGTAAGGTAGAAGGATGATGATAGGTATATACTTATATACTATATAAGTATTACATTAAAATATGTCCCCCTTGGAAGCAAGGTCGACGTGATTCACCAATTTTTCAAAAAAAATTTATCTCCAAAGTTATTCAGGTTGCCTACTTTTGGTTGGGACACCCTGTATAATTTATTAGTGGTAAACATGTCATTTTTGAAAAAAATGTTATTTGAAAAAAAGCATTATTAATAATAATTTAAGATATTACTGATAAATAAATACAGTCCAAATAAACGCCTTCGTAATTAAAAAGATGCAATTTTTTTCAGTGTAGTCTCTTTACATGACTCTAGATTCTGTAAATATATTCAGGGTTTAATTTCTTAAATACACTCAGTCTAGAGATCAAATTTTGTTCATAGGTAACCAACTGTCACAAAATCATAGCCAACAATTTGTTTTACTTAAAAAAATATGGATAATTATTAATAACGCTTATTTCCACATAGATTATGGCATAATTATTGGTCGAATAGCGATCCAAAATAAATAAGAATATTTCAATCAAGCAGTTTTTGATATGTCGTGACATTTTAAATGGTAGTAAAATCGTATGATAAATTAAATCGCCAAAAATTTTTTGCGTAACGAGCTTTCAGCTTTATTAGTTGCTCCCTTCAATTTTGGAGTGATTTGATTTCAGTAATCAGCCCCTCACCTCCAAGAATTATTTCAAGTTAATTAGACACAATTTTTTAATTGGAGTGAATTGAAAAAAAATGGACCACTTAGTAGACTTGCTCAATCACTTTATCACCCCATTTGACTTATTCCTTTGGTATCAATATATAGTCTCTCTACCGGCGTTTATGAAAATTCGGTCTTGTTTTTAGTTTCTCAGTACCTGAGAAGTTTTAGTCGAAACAACCTGTATTTAAGTAAATAGCAACAGAGAAAGAAAGTACTGTTACGGCTATGCATGTCTTTACTCAACAAATCTACATTATGATGCATGAAAAGGATGTGATATATGCATATCTCCAAATTGGTTAATTGCAGGAAGCCAAAAAATGATAATCTAAACCATATCCTATTGCAGTTATGCAATTATTTTTTAAGTGTATTGAAGCATATATTCAATTAACCTGTTATATTATTATTTTATAATAGAAAAGTTTTTAGACCGACTTATTAATTGTTGGAAAATTTTTTGGGTAAGGGTCCTTATTTTGAGAAAAACTACTTTTTTAACTTACCGACGTTTCGGTAATTTTTATTACCATCTTCAGGGCAATGAATTATGAGTTTTTCCTAGTCACCATAAAATATATATAAAACAGGAAACAAACAGATAAAATCGTTGGGTATTAATTCTTTAAAGTACTTATGTAACATATATGCACACACACATATATGTATATATATATATATATATATATATATATATATATATATATATATATATATATATATATATATATATATATATATATATATATATATATATATATATATATATATATATATATATATATATATATATATATATATATATATATATATATATATATATATATATATATATATATATATATATATATATATATATATATATATATATATATATATATATATATATATATATATATATATATATATATATTATATATATATATATATATATATATATATATATATATATATATTTAAAGAACGATTTTATCTGTTTGTTTCCTGTTTTATATATATTTTATGGTGACCAAGAAAAACTCATAATTAATTGCCCTGAAGATAGTAATAAAAATTACCGAAACGTCGGCAAGTTAAAAAAGTAGTTTTTCTCAAAATAAGGACACTTACACAAAAAATTTTCCAACAGTTATTATTATACTTACTTTGTGTCTTTACACTAGCTAAAGTCTTATTGTTAGATATTTTTCTGAAAATCCACCATATACTGAAATGCATATTAAAGAAAATCAAGTAATAACAATAAAGTACATGTGATAAAGTAATTAAATTTGATTAAATTTTTTTCTATTTTCGATCTACACGTGATTAATATTTGACATAATTCTTTTTCCTTGGTTCACAATGAACAAGTTATCATAATTTTATCAAGAAGAGGAACTTAATTTGTTTTTAAATTATTTCATTGACCCTAAAGGGTATTTCCACTATATAATTTCAATTATTCTGTTCTCTAAAGCCATTAATGTTTATTACATTAAGGTTTACAAGTTTCCTTACTTTGGATTCTTTAAATGTGCTGGCTACCCTGATGACGCTATGGCAAGCAGAAACACGTGTCGATAGATATTTTAAAGTTTTTTAAAAGGAGTGTCAACTGGTGAGTACCTTGTGTTTTATTTGTTTTTGGTTTTACTAGACAGAATAGTTGAAATTAAAAATAACATTATTGAGTCAGTAGTACTGAACATAATGTGCATATTATCTTTTTTGTAATCCAAGTTTCAGCGTTTTGGCAAATAGCCAGGAACATAATTGTTTAAAAAGATATATGTTATACTTATCTGTGATAAGATTTGCAAAAGTTAGTAAATAATAATTAACAAAAAATTTTCAGTTAATATTATTTCTCATTCCACTCTATAATTTATTAGTTAATTCCTGTGATCCGACGTGTTGGTTGAGTTGCCAAAAAAAAATTACCTAAGATAGTGTTGCAGGCGTTATTAGTTACCAACTGCATATATATATTTTAACGCCTTTGTTTAAATCCATTGTACATTTGTAAACGCGTTGTTGAAGCTGCGAGACTGCAATTACGCCTAAAACAACATGATGTTTAACAAGGTAAACACTGGTTTATTCAAGTCATAGAAAAACAGTATTTGTGATTTAAACTGAGAGAGAATTTCACAAAATAATTGGTTGGTAACACGGTTCATTTTAGAACACATTCTAACAATAATTCTAACTGAAAATACCTTGACTACACTTAAATAAATATTTCCATGCAGTAATAACACATTTATTTAGTTACAACTTATTTATTGTCATCTCCCAGTAATTCACCATTGCAAAACTTAGACTAGGTCAAGAATATTCTCAGAATATCCGATTAGGTATAGTCGCTGGCGGCCGTTACCAAAAGAAAAAACACAATTTTTATAGCCTTTACGTGCATTTGCAGTATTTTCTTGTCGTAATAAACATAACCAACTTTTAAAAATAATAACTGAATTTTCAGTATGTATCGAACAACAGTTACAAGTAGATTAAAGCAAGAAAAAGAGTTTAAGCAGTTTATTAGGAAGCACGTTATTGCACAAAGGCAGGGGACGAGGAAGCCAATACATGTTTTTAGGCTAAATTATAATTCAATAAAACCGGTTGTGCATTAGAAATGCAGTTTTGCTATAACAAAGAGACTGTGAATTCGTATTCGACCTAAAGAATGGATATTAAGGTCGAGTGTTACTATTATAATGCCTATCCTTACAAATATGTTAGATCACCTTGAGCAAAAGGCTGTTTAATACTGACCAATAAAATTATTACTTTAGGCCATTATTATTATTCAGTTGCATAAAATAAGTTTTTTTTTGCTGTTTTTGTGTTAGCGCGTATCGAATTTTTCCATTTGACACTAATTATATGTTCGTTATTATAATTTCATAGGCGGAGTGATGTGTAATCTTCCCACTAGCTAAATCTGTCTTATATATATTTCTCGATTAAAATAAAAACCAGCTAAAATAAAAAAATACTTGTTTGACACCTTAACTAACATTTTACTCTGATATATCGCTATGCAGGGTGATTCAGTTCGAGAGGGTGATAGTTCAGTAGATCATCAGCAGATAAGTGATGTTCCTCTAATAAACTAAAGCCTATAGGCAAAGCAAAGGGGGTTACTTCTTAAAAGAGGGGCATAAATAAAAAAATTTCCGGTATAACTCTAGAACTTTGAGAGGTACGATAGGTAGTATGTACGATAAATAAAGACGTATGTAAAAATAACCATATATTTTTTTGGAACATTCGCCAAAAAGATATTGCACCAGCGATTGTAAATACTACTGATGATAGAGATGAAGATATCGATTCAGTTTTCCAACATTTTTCTTTGCTAGTTATAATGTTTTCGTAAATTGTGTAGAGAAGAACTAAAAAATTTGTTGGCTATTTATCGAAGTGAAAAAGCATTTTTTAAAATACAGGGGGCACATGCAAAATATAAAATCTGTACACGTGTCTCAAGCAATTTATATACACCCGTCTCTTTCGTTTGAGTGATCAGGCCGTCTTGTATAATAATAAAAACCTTGTCGGAGATCGCTGCAGTGGACCAAGATTTATAAACTAAAGAAGGTTGCCTTGCCTGGTAACTTTTGACAGGCGGCCATATTTACTTCACTGTGAAGCTTGCTGTTGTCGTGAAGAGTGCTTTGTGTTTATGAACCACGAATTTCTAAATATAATCATAAGAAATTCGTGTTATGAACAGTATCTCTGGTGTTTTGTGTTTAATATTAGATTTTTCTTTAATCGAATTGTTATATTTATGCAAAAAAAAACTCTGTGTTATAAAAACAATTAGTGCTCTGTGTTGTGTAAAGTACATTCTAAAACATATTTTTATAGGTGTATTTAATTTATTTATTTTGTTTTCAGGGTAAATTAACTACTTATAAGTTTGAAATAGTTGATTAAAGGCTTACCTATTTGATTGAAATAAAAAAATTAATTTAAGTATAATTAAATTAGATTTAATTTAAATCGACCACAGAGTGACGTCTTTCCCGCCGTGCCCGCTTATTGGCCGAAAGTTATCAGGCAACCTTCTTACTTTATTAAATCTTGGCAGTGGACTATATAATTAAAATAGTTGATAACGTATACGAGACGAATGTTAAAACCGTTGGGCGACTTGGCGAGTCTTCTCGAAATCAGGTAAAAAAAATTCAATTGCATAAACCCGAGTGAAGCGGTGCAGTCAGAAGCGTAACGTAACGTTGGACATAGTATAGATAGATCTGAAAATAAATTTGTTTTTTAAAATTGTATATATGTAATTTAGATACATTTTTATACATTAAATATTTTGAAACATTTAAAAGTTTTATTTAAATGAAATTTGAATTACTATAATTAGTAATTAGCGCAGAATAGTTAAATTTAGTTCTCTAAAATATGTACCTGCAATTGAAAATGTTTTAGAACATTTAGCCAAAAAAAATTTAATGAAATAAAACTTTTATTCATAGCAAACAATACGATATCTCATTAGAAAATTGTTATTGCCCAGCAAAGACCAAGGGGAGGTAAAAGCATCCCATGCCAGGAGGGAAATGGGTAGAGAGAGATATCAGTATATGTAGGACAGTTAGTAAAATCAACAAGTCTGAATGAAAAAATAACTCACCAAAACAATGTAAACTTAACTACACACAATTCAAAAACACAATACATACTAATAACACACTATACGTAACACATTAAAAAACACACTTGAACACTTAAGTTGTGGATGAAAACTATTTATACACGATCACTAGTTTATTATATAATATTGCACTATTCATTGTTTGAAGTAAACATTTCTTCACTTTCACTACTGCTTTCACCTACTCTTATTATGACTGGATTAACGGAATTATGCATCTTGGTATCAAGGTCCCATATTCGATCTTTTTAACATGATCTATATACTTAATCCAAAATTCCGCGCTCACTTCATTTAATGCAGCTAAGAACACGTACCAATTTGAACGTTTTGCATCGCGAATATTCCGATAGCATATAGGTAGGTATCTACACACACACGGAAATCGAAATGCAATTGATCTTAGACCATCCACTTATCTTATTATTCTTATAAACATGGTGTAATGAGCATAACACGCAAGAAATACTTTCGAGAAGCGGGAAAAAATGTCTGGAATAAGACAGACCAGCGAGTAAGAAAGATAATCATTGTTTTTATTTGAGTGTTGTAAACACAATTTTTTATAAGGCAAATCACAAATAATCCACTTGTGAGTTTTTTTAATTAGAACTTTAATCAATACCAATATTTGTAAATAATAAATAATATATTGTTTCATGTTTATAAAATTCAGATCATATAAATAAATGTATTTAATTACAATATAACTTACCCTAATGATTGTCTTTCATACCTAAAATGAAATGTAACGATTTATAAAAGAAAATATTAATAATCATCAATATGAGTTCATAGGTATTCTTAATCGAATTATTTCATCTTCATTATTATATTATTATTCCCTACGCATGCACTCCATTGAATCCGCTCTCTATAGAATTTACAAAAATACTATAGAAACTTGTTTAATGCGTAATTTAATTGACAGTGGACGTCGTGCTGCTACTCAATGGCCAGTTTGATCTCCAGACCTTACTCTTGATTTCTTGTTGTGAAAGTATTTGAAGGGCCTGGCTCAATCTGTAACACCTCCAAACGTTTGCAATCAGATTTAGGTTGGGTGACTTTGCAGGTCAATCCATCCTATCGACATGGTTTTATTCCAAATTTAGGTATTAGAGTATTAGGATTACCCAGTGTTATAAATCACAAATAAAACAAAAACAATCCTTGATTCTTTTAAATTTTTTTCAAATTTTAAATCAAAAGTTAATAAAAAATTGCAATTTTTTTCGATACATTGTCTACACTTAATTTTAAAGAAGTTGTTTCATAGTCATAACAAGGATGATAAAACACACGACACACTGTTATAAGCACCTTACCTTAAGTTGTTGCGAATAAGGGTTCTTGTTACTCTATGATTTGAAACTAGAACTCTTGTCTGATTCCTATAAGCAGCGTTAATTTTTCTCGCACTTTGTGTCCAATTTCTTCGTACATTTCGTAGCAAGATTCTATCTACTCGTACTCCTTTTTTTTTGATGCCCTGTAAATATGGTAATAATCAACCTATCAAAAAAAAATCGTTTCGAGATATAGGGTTTCTCTCGACAGTTTCAAAATTTTTAAATTTATTATGCATTTCAATTATACAGGGCACTGCAAAGAGTTTATTTAAATTTACAGATTTTTCGTGACACACGATTATTAAATATTTTAGCATACAATTCTGGGTACTAAGGCAGTTACAGGTACCCAAGCTTACTTGAAAATAAGAAAAAAATTCATTACTTACCTTGTTTTTAAAAAGTAAGAGATACATTTTCAAAAAAAATCCCGTATGTTCAAAAATAAGCGACATATCAAAAATTCGCCGAATTACTTTTTTTCTAATTGGTCCATAGATTACTATGGTATAAAATATTCAACTCGATTTTGGTTTTCCTAAATTTTCGGTTATAATGAAATTTTGATTTTTTTGTAAACGGTTTAGTTTACACTCTGTATATGCCTTTTTTGAGTAGAATAGAAAATTAATATTCAGGCCAGTATTGTCAACGAAATTTCCAAAGAAGTCCTGTAAATCATATTTCGATATTCTAAATCATTTAGAAGATATATGATTTCTAAATTACCTTAGAAATTTGCGCTAATTAATAGCAAATAATATTGTTATTTATTAGTACAAAAAGACATATATTTTGTTTGGTTATAATTAATACATAAAGAAAATATATATGTACAATGTACAAAACTAGAGCCAACGCCTCTGCGTGATTCAGTAACCCTTCAAGCGTAACTTTCAGTTTCTGATTAAAAGTTTGACAATATTGAATCAGATTAATACTTGCTATAATTGGTTGTTAATAAAAGGCTGTATTTTGTTGTTTGCTAATATATCAGAAACAAGGCGGTGTCTATTTGTAAATTGTTACATTGGTTTCCATGTTTCATGTTATTTCAGTGACATTCATTTCAAGTAGGTAACAATTAAGTTATATGTAAAAAACTTAGTTGTTTTTACTCTTAGATTTTTTTTTAGCCCTAATATTAAGATTATAATTCTTTACATATTCTTGGGTTTTAGGGTTGATGAAAAATTAAATTTCATTATTTATATTTTATTTTATTGTGACGTTTCGGAGGGACATCCTCTACTTTTTTCAAGCATTCATATTTAATTTTGTAAACTTAAAAGATGACAAATATTACATATACATTATTGAAACATTTTTTAATTAGTGATTTGGAATTACATTTTTGTATTTTATTAATTTTTATCTTTAAATAATGAAATAATGAAATGTTTCAAAAATGTGTATGTAATATTTGGTCACCTTTTTTATGTTTATAAAACTTAATATGAATGTTTGAAAAAAGGAGAGGGCCCCCCTCCGAAACGTCACAACAAAATAAAATGTAAATAATGATTTTTAATTTTTAATCAACCCTAAGACCCAAGAAGACGTAAAGAATTCTAAAATTAATTTACATTTTATGTATACACAGTGTGGCATGTACAGGGTATCCCATTTAAAATGAAACACCCGATAGTTCAAAAAATTGTTTCATGAAAAAATTACTTTCATTTTTATGGGGTCATCTTTTGATATAAAATCCTCTTCTGTAGAACCACCCTTTCAAAAATTTTAAATGGGGCATGAGTGGAGATACATCATTTGAATCAAGGAAAGAAATTACATTTGATGATGGCTTAGAGCTACTAAACGTTTAGCAAAATAAAAGTTTATACATCAATGAAGTCTGAGGTTCAAATGATACAAAAAAAACAATAAAAAATATACAAGTTCGTATTTAAAATGACGTACATGATGATGCCAATGAAAAAGTGTTTTTGGTTTTTTGATGTCCTCAAATAACGCCAGGGAAAAAATGAAAATTCAAATTTTTTTTTTTGAAAAATCTCAAGATCAGCAAGAGATATTTTCGATTTCTCAACGGCATATTCCAGATCGACAAATTCTGCAACTTTGCCCCAATTTAACGGATGCTGTATTTCTTACCGTTTCCGACATCCCTGTAGTGAGAAGTGAATATGTTACAGCGTGTATATTTAAAGGCAATTTTATATAGTGTGTCCGTAAAGTATGGAATAAATTCATTATTTCTTAAACCAAAACTATTTAGAAAATATGCTAAGACGCGTCATTTTTAATTTCAATTACGCACCTTATCCTTTATTTTTTGTAGTTATGTCATCATCACTGTTTCCGTTATGACGTCATCGATATTTTTTTAAATAGGACAACCTATATATTTCTCCACTTTTGGATTCAAGAGCTGATTCCAAAAATGTATCGTACTTAGGATCTAAAACTGATAAGTTGAAAGATACGGCCATTTTGAATATAAGAATATACTAACTTTTCATGTTTTGTTTGAACAAGTAAATAATAGTTACTAGAACTAACATATAGTCCAAAATCAGAAAGAAGTTGACAAAAATCTGATTATTGTCTTAATAAGTCAGGAATAACGTACATATCACGAGGAAAATAGTGAAAAAAAATCTGGGGTGGGTTTCAATGGGTGGTTATTTGGCGTGGATATTTACACGTGTTTTTTATGCAACCTATTTAAAATGACTCATGAAGTATGAAAAAAAATAATAAAAAAAATATCAAACTCAGTAGTGGCTTCGTAGGGGGTAGCTTTTGACAAAGTGAAAATTTATATAATTTTGCATGCATTCTATTACGCAAAAGATGCGTATACTCTTATTTATTTATTTGCCCAACAGAAAAACCACTTACAGGACAAAATGTATGAAATACAATAGAAAAAATTATATTATAAGGATACATAGTAGACTTAACTTAAACAAAGTAATAAGTACATATAACTATAATAATATAGCACTGGAGGGTGACAATAATATAATAATGACAGCAGTTTAGATCGAGTTATAATAATAATTAGTATTTAATAAAGTACGTAACATAATAATAATGGTGGGATAGTTAAGCTATGGATGAAAGTGTCTATGAATGATTTCTTTTAAGGATAGAACTGAACAGAGATTTATATCACACAGATCAGATATAGAGTTAAAATTATGTAACATAACGCAAATAGGCGACTTTTTAATGACATCGGTTCTTGTATTAGGTGTGTAAAAAGTGATATTTTGTCTGGAATTGAAAGTTGGCACTCTAAAATTAAGGAGTTCAAGAAGTGGTGAGCAGTCAATTTTATTATGAAGCAGATTGTGGAGAAAAATTAAACTATTCATAATCCGTCGAGTCTTTAATGATGACATCTCGAATCTGGATAAAAGTAATTCGTGGTTGAAGCCACGACTAGGATATACATTAATACAAAGGAGAGGAACGTCAGTTATACATCGGTATCAGTCGAGTCTGTGTCAGTTTCACGTTCATTTTCGGAATCAGGATATCTGGTCACATTATCCTCAGAAGATGGATTTATGGGCTCTTTTAAGAACCCAAAGACTTCAGGTAACAACTTTGACTTCTTCTGCTGGGGAAGTTTGCGAAGAGAAGTGATCAGTGGATCTGATGAAATTGATAATCTATTGAATAGGTCTTGATCTGTTGCAACTACACGCATTTCACCAGATTTTTCCGATAAAACGTCAAAAAGTTCTCTTCTTGTAGGCATTCTAAAATAAAAAATTAAAATTTGGTGGTTGCTTATGCTATAGTAGTTTAGGGTGGGAACTACGAAATCGTTTCAATATGTACTACAGGTGCAAGGTTTTTAGTCTGCATAGAATAGAGTTTGCCATACTCCTGACGGCAACGACACTATCTTATTTTGGTTTGAAACTAACTTGAAGCGTCCTATATCGAAATAAAAAAAGAGATTTTTTTCTAATGGAACAAATTCGAGCAAAAATATATTTAACCGCGGCATAGAGAGATACCTAGAGTATATTTTAGAATGAAAATCTTCGTGGCTTTTAATGGCAAACTCTCTTTAAGTCTAATAGAAGTTACAAAATGCCAATAAAATTACGTTTATAAAAAAATAATAAAATAAGGTGCTTCAAAATAAAATTTGTGGAAATATTTAATATATAAATGAAGTACTTGCCTTAAAGTTTTTCTTGTAAAATTTACAAACCAAAAGCACAAATATTTGAAGCAAAGTCACACATTGAAATCTGCCAACAAAGTGAAGTAAAATCATAGTTTAACAATTATTCATGTTTGAGAGATCACCGCAGGTAGATTTCTCGAACCATGGGGTTGATATTCCGGGAAATATTACCTGAGATATACCCTAATGTACCCTTGGAATGTGAAAGCTGTATAACATACTTATAAAATTTGAAGAATTTTGTCAACTTTTTTATCTATTTCGGACCACTGTGTAACGGTTAGTTAATAAAACCGGCACACAAAAAAAAATATAATCACAATTTTTTGCCATTTTTAGCAATTTTCGAAGGTTTTTTACAATTTACTTATATTTAAAACGGCTTATGGTCTAAATATACTTTAGATTCGTATTCAGCGGATCGAAATACATAAAAATTAGGCTTGGTTTAGATCCACAAAAATTTTTTTATTACCGAAACACCCAATTTTCGTTATTTTTTACGGTTTTTCAATTTACTCGATATTTGAGGGTGTACGGTCCAAACTGACTTCAAATTCGGAATCAGCGGGTCGAAATACATGTCGGGAGGTAGGTGGCGTCAAATGTACAAACAACTTTTTTTTGTGCCTGTGAATAAAAACAATTTATAGTAAATGTTCGAACTATACTCCTTGTTGTAGCTGACAGTACCTTAAACGATGAATAAAGTGTTGCTGATACTTGTTTATAGTTTCCTGAGAAATTTGTGTTCTAATTCTCTCTTTTAATTCAACAATGTTTTCCGGCTTGGTTTTATAAACTAAGTTTTTAGATGGCCCCACAGAAAATAACCTATTGGGTTGAGGTCCGGTGACCTTGGTGGCCGTTTGATGGGTCCACGTCTACCAATCCACCTGTTCAGAAATTTGGCATAGATACTTTCGAACGTCTGGTGCATAATGGGGAGGGGCACCATCCTGTTGATACCACAGGCTTTCGTCAACATTTCCAGGATTAATTCTACTAACTTTGAATTGAGATGGCCCATTAAAAATTGGAGATATGCCGGTCCGTTTACAGTTATATCGAAAAAAATAGGATCCGATGATTCTGTTTCTTACAATTCCCGCCCACACATTTACCTTTTATGGATACTGTGTGTGCTGCTCCCGCATCTATCGAGGGTTTTTCGTTGTCCAGTATCTACAATTCTGACGATTCACTTCACCATTTAATTTGAAATTGCATTCATCAGAGAAAATAATATCTTCTATCAGAAGAGAATCACTATTGCAGATATTCATCATTGTTTCACAAAATTGTATCCTCCGATCTGGATTATCATCACTTAGTTCTTGCACAAATTGAATATTAAAGGGATGCCATTTTTGTAATTTTAATACTGTATGTACTGACGTTTTGGTAACATCATAATCGCGACTAATCTAGCGAACACTGGTACATATGTGGATTTTCTTCAACAGCTAGTAAAATATTTAATTTTGTATCCTCGTCAACACCTGGGCGATCTGTTTTGGGTAAATTTTCCACCGTACCAGTCTCTCTAAATTTTTTTCAATTTTACTCACTGTCTATTGAGTTATGGGTCGTTTTGGATATTTAGTATTAAATAAATTACATACTTTTTGTTGAAATCGCATCCTATCACCATACCCAATCATCGTAAGAATTTCAATTCTCTGCTTTACAGATATACTCATGTTATAAATTAAAATAAATCGACAACAATTATTGAGAAACCACTACTGAGGTAAAGTATTATTAAATGATTCACTGTCAAAGACGATAACTAGGGCTGTCAAAAATATTCCGTGGGACAGTGGTGTACGCGAAATTAACTAATACGAGAAACAATAAACTGTTACAATTGATAACAATGTATGTAAAACTTACCCTCTTAACTAACTTGATGAACTAGCTGGCTTATCACAAACTGGAGAAGATGTGTAGCCATTTTGCAGCATCAGGTATGTTTCTATGGTTGTCTCCATGAGTGATGTTCGCTTTGGTACAAACATATTCTTATATTTTGAAAACGACCGTTCGACATCTACTTATGTAATACACGTACGTGAAATAGTCTTTGAACGCACTTAACGGATCTGGGCTGCACCATCACATATTTGTCTTAATTTGGTAAAACCGGTGTCTTTATTTAACACACTTGCGAACTTTTCTTTAACGCGCTCATTTGTTGTGTCACCTATAGCGTGTAGCAGTAGATTTACTTCGTCCACTATTTGCAGTGACTCGGCTAACGACAACGCACTGTTTTCAAATTTTTTTATGCTCTCACGAAATGATTTATAGTTCTTCGCAATATTTTTTAAAGCTGTTTCAACGGAAATATCTTCGAATTTTGTCTGGCTTTCGTTAATAGCCACAGCCTCATCTGGATTGAATTGTAGTATCACAGATTTTATTTGTTGGAAATATTCAGCATATTAAAAAGCTGCCTGCAACCATGTTCCCCAACGTGTAAGAATTGACTGTGATGGTTCAGGAATACTGGGACACTTGCTAGAATTGCACGGAGACATTTAGGAGATTTAAGAAACACTTTTTTTGTACTTGCTATTAATGCATCCACTTCTGGAAAACCTTTTCGAATAGTTTCTGCCACAAGATGTAAAGCATGCACTTTACACGTAACATGTATAAACGTACAGCCTTGTTCTCGCAAAGAACGATCTACCGAACGCATTGTTACGGCGCCATCAGTCACAAACATCAACACTTGACTTTTTCACAATTCAAATTTTTTTTAACGTCTCCAACACCACCCTGGTAATTGTTTCACTAGTACACTGACTTAGTCTTTTGCTAGCTAGTAACAGTGGAACTGTTGGTTTAAGAGGGTCCAGTACGCGTACTATAACATTTAAAATAGAATTTTTTTACAATCTGTTGTCTCATCAACAGATAACCACAGCCATATATTTTTTAATTCAGATCTCATCTTATTTAGCATGTCTACGCGTACAGTTGCTAGATAGTTACATAACGTTGTACGACTTGGTAACTTTACCGGGGCATTATATTTATTCCAGAACTCTCGAAATTATTGTTTATCGAGTATGTGCAGGGGAACATCACAGGCAATCAGCATTAATAGTACATCAAACATAAACTGTGTTGTCGAAGGCACGCCATTTTTTTATTTTAATGGTATACACTATTTACGTGAAGTCCACAAGCACGCTTATCTCAGCACATCAAATCTTTCTCGCACACTTTACAAATTATTTTAGTACCATTATAGAATAAATCCAGGAATTCACCTATGAAATTATTCACTTTGTCAGCAAATGGCCGTTTTCTAGCCCCGCATACGTCTGCGATGCTTTACTATTAAATTAATATTAACAATACAGTACAACAAATAAAATAAAACACAAAAACAATATGCAATACCCCCAAGTAACTTAACATATACACAACTCGAAAGCTAATAATAGACTGGACTGGAAAAAGAGTTTCGCGGTCAAGGTGAATGCCGGCGATAGTAAGTACATCTGTACTCTACGACCATGATACGCAGAAACGATTTGCAGTTTTAACGATAATGATAAAACGAAAAACAAACAAAATCTAGCATACTTCAAAAATTAATAAAAACGTCTTTATTTGTAAAAGTTAGTAAATAATAATTAGCAAAAAAATTTTAAGTTAATATTATTTTTCATTCCACTCTATATTTTAACTTTTACCAAGAAGAGGAGCTTAACTTGTTTTTAAATTATTTTATTCGACCCTCTATATAATTTCAATTATTCTGTTCTCTGAGGCCATTAATGTTTATTACATTGGGGTTTCAAGTTTCCTTACTTTGGATTCTTTAAATGTGCTGGCTACCCTGATGATGCAAGGCAAGCAGAAACACGTGTCGGTAGATATTTTAAAGTTTTTTAAAGTGAGTGTCAACTGGTGAGTACCATGTGTTTTATTTATTTTTTGGTTTTACTTGACAGAATAGTTGAAATTAAAAATAACGTTATTGAGTCAGTTGTACTGAACATAATGTGCATATTATCTTTTTTGTAATCCAAGTTTCAGCGTTTTGGCAAATAGCCGGGAAAATAATTGTTTAAAAAGATATATGTTATACTTATCTGTGATAAGATTTGTAAAAGTTAGTAAATAATAATTAGCAACAAATTTTCAGTTAATATTATTTTTCATTCCACTCTGTCTTTATTTCACTTTTTTACTTGTTTTTTTTTTAAATCGCCGTATCATCCAACTTATCAATTTTAGACCCTAAGTGTGATAAATATTTAGAATCAGCCGCTGAGACAGAATCCAAAAATGGAGAAATATACTGGGAGTTCCATTAAAAAAAAATATCGATGACGTTCTAACGGAAACGGTGTTGACGTCATAACCAAAAAAATAAAGGATAAAGTGCACAACTGAAATTAAAAATCGACGTGTCCCAGGATATTTTTCCAAATATTTTTGGTTTAAGAGATAATTAATTTATTCCATCATTTACAAAGACACTGTCTAACGTACAAACTGAAAATTTTATTTTTAGGCGAAAATTAAATATAAGTGTATTTAAATATAATAATGCTTCTGTCAACGACTTTAGATCAGAATTTCTCAATACATATTTTTTTTGTTTTTAATGTTGAAAACTAATGTCGAGACTTGAGTTTACCTCTGTTGCAAAAGCATGTATAATCTAATATCTTCGCCCTCTTGAAACACGCGGCACGTAACACACTTTCGCAAATATACGAGCTATATTGTCAAACCTTATATTATAATTTTGCAAATATGTATATAAGTAGTATACCTACGAGCCATTGTTTGGAATACTGAATTGTTTTTACATTTAAGTTAGTACAATTTCCGCATTATCAAAGAAAGCTTGTATACCGACATGTCAGCAACTAGAAATAAAAAAAGAGTTGCCATTGTAAGTCAAAGTCTAAGATAATTAAAACATTTTAAATAATAATTTAATCAACAAATTGGAGCACTGTTCCAATACAAGATATTTCAGATTTAAAGTGACATGGTGTAATGGGACGCACTTAGTTAAGTTTAAAGTGAGTTTTATGTTTTTTGATTAAAACTGTAGTCGGTCATATGCCTAGAACGGCTTTAAATATTTGTATAAAATTTGGTACAATAATGTTATACTCTTTTAGTACAATGAAAAGCATAATTTACTTTGGAAAAATTCCAAAAGCAAACTCAATGTCTATAATGTTGCTCCCAGTGCCGATAACATCACCCTGTGTATTATTTTTTTATAAATATTATTGTAAACATTTAAAAAAGTCAATGGACCAGTGTATAAAATAATGTCATCATATTTTATACACATTTTAGGTTATTCTCCAATAAATCTTCAAAAATATTGATTGACCAAATTTAAAATTCTACAACTAACTAACGTCAGTATTTTATTAATTTTACTTAAGTAGCCTACTCTAATTGTGCATCTTCATTTTTTTCTAGAGAGGAAATACACATGTATTGAAAATTAATGATTCGTGCAGGGCTGGACTCGCTTAAAATGCCAAGATATTTTGTTAAAACCTGCTATGCACGTGATGCAAATTATTTTTTAAAATACAATAATAAAAGAATAAATAGTTAATAGTGATAAGAAAAGCCTGTTATTTGTTTTCTTTATGCACACATTTCTAAGCTTTTTTAAGTTTAAGATTCCCATTCAAAATAACTTAAGTTTCATTTCTTTTATAGAAAAAAATAATTGATGTTAATAATAAGGCTTGTATTAACAAACACAATTAAAATGAATTGTTAAACACCTATAGAACGCAACACTGAAGTATTAAAGATAAAGGCTGGCAATTTTATTTTGACAAAATTAAGTTAAAACGGAAGTTATTAATTAACAACTTAACAGTACTTGCAACTAAAAAAAAAAAACAAAATAATTAACAAAACCATGCAATTAATCAAAATTACAATAGATTTTGAAAATAACCACCCCCAGCGTCATTACATTTTTGTGAATGCTTTAAAAGGTTTTTCATTGATCCATCAATCATTTCTCTTCTAATGTTATCTAGTTTGAATTGATCATCTAGTCTGTCCAAAATATGTTGGTCAGACAATACGATCAATTCAAACTATATTCAAAGAGCATATGGCCCATCTCAAATATGGTAGAACAGATAAGTCTAGTGCGTTTGAGACCAACCATAAAATAGATATTAGCATTTTAAGATTAATTAGGAATGTAACAAATACTAGACAGCTGGATGCATCTGAAAGCTTGGAAATCATAAAGTGTAAAAATGGTATGAATGGTGACAGAGAGCCTATCACAAATAGCCCACTTTATTGGTTAATGGATCACGGTTCACCTAACCGTGACGGTTCGGTGAACCGTGATAATAGTTTAGGTATAAATAGGGTAGATTGTTAGCATAAGTTTAGTTTTAATCATCTCCAGTTGATGCGAACTTGGTTGGTGAAACGCGCGTCGAGTGCAGTACATAGTGTTTTAGTGTTAAATTTGTTATTATTGTATTTCAAAAATGATGTACATGATGTGAATTACAAGTTTAAATAAAATATACTTAATCATTAAGCCTGGCCAAGCTCATTAATCCTACAGAGACGTACTGGGTATGCATCATATCATAATACTTGAATAAGTACAATAATAAAAACAAAAATATTTTATATATTGTGATGTATGTTTTTGTACTATTTCGTTCGCTTTTATGTATTTCCTTATATTTTGTAAGCTTAGTGCTGCACATTATTATTAAACTGTTAAATGACGTTCACACATGTACATTGTATATCTAAGTGATAAATAAATAAATAAAATAAATGGAAATAAATTTTATTAATACTGGTACACTTTATAAAAATATGTACAAAACTCACCTTCTTAAGCAGATTTATGAAGTAGCTTGGTTGTCGTTATCACAAAATGGAGCACTTCTATAATAACTGTGTAGCATCAGATATGTTTCTACAGTTGTCTTAGTAAGCGATGTTCGCTGTGGTGAAAAAATATGTTTGTATTTTGAAAAAAACCGTTTGATATCTACGGAAGTAATACAGGCATAAGTAAAACACTCTGTGAACTCACTTAACGCAGCTGTAGATGCACCATCACATATTTGTCTTAATTTGGTAAAATCAGGATCTTTCCGTAATACACTCTCGAATTTTTCAATAACGGCCTTATTTTTTGGGTCGTTTATAGCCTGTAGCTGTGTATTTAGGTCGTCCACTATTTGCAGCGATTTCACTAACGACAACGAAGTATTTTGCAATTTTTCTATTGCGTCGTGTAGTCCTCTATAATTGTTATAAATAGTTTTTAAATCTGTTTCATTGGAAACATCTTGAAAGCTTGTCTGGCTTTCCTTAATAGCTGCAGCCTCGTTAGGATTGAACTGTAATATGACAGCTTTTATTTGTTGAAAATATTCAGCATAATAAAAAGCTGCCTTCAACCACGTTCCCCAACGTGTAAGAATCGGCTCTGGTGGTTCAGGAATACCAGGACACAGTGTGTGAAATGCTCGAAGCCGTTTAGGAGATTTAAGAAATACTTTTTTTGTATTTGCTATTAATGCATCTATCTCTGGAAAACATTTTCGAATCGTTTCTGCTACAAGATGGAACGCATGCACTTTACACGTAACATGTAAAAACCTGCACTCATCCCTTTGAAGAAAACGGCCCACCAAACGCATTGTCACAGCACCGTCGTCGGACACAAACATCAACACTCGACTTGTTGCCAATTCAAATTTTTCGAAAGTCTCCAACACCACCCGCCTAATTGTTTCGCCAGTACACGCAGTTAGTCTTTTGCTAGCTAGTAAAAGTGGAAATGTTGGTTTAACAGGGTCGAGTACACGTAATATAACATTTAAAATAGAATTTTTTTTTTTACAATCTGTCGTCTCGCAACACATAACCACAGCCGTGTATTTTTTAATGCACATTTAATCCTATTTACAATGTCTTCACGAACACTTGGTACATATCTACGTAACGATGAACGACTTGGTAAATTCACCTGTGGATTGTATTTATTCCAGAACTCCCGAAATGCTGGTTTCTCCAGTATGCGCAGGGGAACATCACAGGCAATCAGCATTAACAGTAAATCAAACATAAACTGAGGTTCCAAAGAAGACACGCCATTTTTTTTATTTTTATGCCGGTTACTATTGACATGAATTTTGCAGCCGCATTTATTCCAGCACATTAAGTCTTGATCACAAACTTTACAAATTATTTTACATCCATCATGGAATAAATCCGGAAATTTAGTCACTTTATCAGCGTACGGTCGTTTTCTACTCTTTACGCTCAACATTATTTATTATTTATTAGTACTCTATGCATCGACCGACAGATAAAAACTGAAGTGTGTCGTGTCATCGTCTTCGTAAACAAACGCGCGATGGCATTGGTATTGCGCCCGACCCTGAATCTACCATCGCTTGGCCAGGCTTATTAATCATGCAATTTTAAGCGAATCCAGATCTGCACGAATCATTAATTTTTTTAAGAAATGTGTATTTCTTGTTCAAAAGAATGAAGATACTTAAAGTACAGTATTAAAATAAAATTAATAAAATGGTGATGTTAGACTAGTTGACTGCCTTATTTGTTGAATTTAAAATTTGGTCAATCAATATTTTTAACAACTTATTGGAGGGTAACCATAAACGTGCCATCAAATATTACGATTATTTTAAACACTACTACATTAACTTTTTAAACGTTTACTAACATTTGCCAAAATATGATACACAAGGTGATGTTATTGGCACATAGAAAACAACATTAGAAAAATCGAGTCCGGTCCTGGAAATTTCCCAAAGTAAATTGTGCTTTTGATTTGACTTAAAGAGTATAATATTTGTATCAAATTTTATCCAAATATTTAAAGCCGTTTCAGAAATATGGCCGACTACAGTTTTAGTCAAAAACCGTCTCAAATACGAATAACATTCAAGGGTAAGTTTGGGGGTATTTTGAACTCAGTTAAGTGTGCTCTACCTTCCATAACATTATACCATTTAAATCTGACCCTATATATCTGTATTTTTTACCATAGTTTCTCACTGTTGCAAACAATATCGTGGTGGTATAAAGCAGCACAGGATGGGAAAATTTCGATGTTTGTATAGGGTAACTCGGTAACTGTAAGAGATACAAAAAAATAGAAGACATATTCTCGATCTCTCTTTTTGAGACAAATTCACTGGCGAAAAGAAAAATTTGCTATCGTCTTCTGTTTTCGAATTATAAACGAAAGTTAGATTTTTTCGACTTTTAGACATATGTCAATGTCAGTATCTTGGTTGTTTGTAAAGTTGTGAAAAACAACTTTTACATTCTTCACCCACAATGAATGAGATTTTCTTTTAACCTCTTAAATATATCTTTATTAGGTTGTCTTCTTTCTTGATAGCGATTGAAATATATTTCGGATGAAATATCACATTTGTTATTACTTTGAATAAAGCATTCTAGCATATCATGTTTCTCGTAATTTTCGTAAGACATCTTCACTTTTACGATTAACTGGTGTGTAATTATGACGGAAACAAAATTATTATTATGCAATTTACTGACAAATGGATAAACTCTGTCATAGATGACACACGCCTACTTGAAAGAAATATAAAAAAACGCAAAAAGTAATCTACTAAAAGATTATTTTCGCTATTAAATACCTACACATCAAAAGCGACCCCATATATGATATATAGTTTGAAAGAGAAAAAATTTCCTTTTTAACTAAACCATAACCAACTATGATTTCCATTTAAAAAAAAATACAACTTTATGCCATAACTCGAAATTGCACCTTTTTTTAAAAAATTTCTCGACGCCACTGTATTATACAGAAAAAAATGCCTTGGGAATGTAAAAGTTGTTTTTTCATAACTTTACAAACAACCAAGACATGTGTCTAAAAGTCGTAAAATCCAACTTTTGTTTATAACTCGAAAATAAAAGACGATAGCAAATTTTTTTTCGCCAGTAAATTTATCTCCAAAGAAGAGATCCAGAATGTGTCTTCCATTTTCTTTATCTCTTACAGTTATCGAGTTACCCTATACAAACATCGAAATTTGCTCACCCTGTACAAAATCTAATACACAGAAAACCCGAGCTTCAAACTTAAAGGTACCTTGGGATATTTATTTATTTGATTTATCGGTATGTGTCGATATTAACAAAGAAAATAATTAAATAGGCCGAGGCGCCATTGTTACATTACCGCAAGCCAATTGTCCTTCGACCTCAACAAGCAATTAATATTTACAGCTCGATTTATGCTGTGTCATATTTTGTGTTGGACTATATTTTGTTTTCTTACTATTTTATGGGACAGTTAATTGCAGTTTCGACAGAACAAATCAAAAGAATATAAGCAAATAGTTGAATGGAAAATTACAAAAGCTGGAAGAAAAATGCATTCGTCTGGAAAATGAAGTCAATGCTCTGGAAAGAAAATGTGCGAAAAACACTGTAATCATATTCAGACTAGACGTGTCACAACAAAACTTTCTAAATAAATTACTAGAAGCTACATACTACAGGAACCAATATAACTAAATATAACTTGGGTAAAAAATATTTATCTACGACCTTCTTGATAAATATTTATTGTCATTCATTAACGACTGTTTTAGTTATGTAATGAACTCTATTACACCACTAGTGGTGTAATGAACTCATTTTGATTTTTAAAAATTATAAACAAAGAGGAGTACAAATTTATTGAAAATAGAAATAATACAAAAATTATTTGTTATTATAAATATTAATGACACATTTTTTGCATTTTGACAGATTTATACCAGCTGATGTGGTTATATGTGCCGTATTGTTATTGCTTATTTCCAACGATGAATTTTTCGTGTAATAACTACCTGTCGAGTTTTCGTCTTCTCCAAAAATCTTCGTTGCTACTTTTTTTTATTTTCCTTCAATGTTTCGATGTACCCCAACCGTCTTAGCTTTCCAACCTCCATGATGCTTCACTCTTAAAAGGTCTGCTCCTGAGTCTCCAAACCTGGAAGTAAAAGAACACCTGAAGCAGTATCCAGTGTTGTCTTTAGGATGTGATAAATTCAAAGATGTAAATGTAACAAAGAGTTCTTGGTAAATTTTGATTTTAGTGTTTGAGATTTCTATATGAAAAACCGACTCTTCGTCCTTAATATTTTTTAAATGCAATTTAGTGAACTTTTCCTTTCTGCATGCTCGAGTAATTCCAATTATTATCAATACAACCTGGAGAGCAGGGGCGTGCGGTGAGTTTTGATACAGGGGAAGCAGTTTGTGATATAGAGTGATGGGTAGCGCGAGGCCCCGAGCGAAGCGAGGCAAAAATTATTTTAAGAAAAGGGACGTGGCTTCCGTATACTCATTTTAAAACAAATGTCGAAAGCTGCAAAGTTATGATATCTAGAAAAAAGTACACTTGTAGGACCGCCACTCCTCAATAAACATAAAACATAAAAACCACAAAAATTAGACAACCCCCGATTCCAAAGCCGAAGCTGCACGGGCGAGGGTTACACTTATGAAAAAAACGCAGACACACAACCATATCCACCAACATTGCCAGCGCCGGTGGCGAGGATTGAACCCGCAGCGAAATAGAGAGTTTGTTAAGTAGATAACATGCACATATCTACCTATTTACAATATAGTTTAATCCGCCTCTCTTTTTTTGCGATGTCAGAAATAACTTCGTCGTAAAAGTTTGAATTTTTGGACATCTTCACAAAGTCACTTTCTATTGTTAACAGGGACAATTTTGAAAGCCGCTCTTCACTGGTTAAATTTCTTGAAAAAGTTTTTATTCTCGTGTCCGTTTTGATGATTTTGAAAAAAAGGCAGCCATTCCACTAATACTTGAAAAAAACACTTTGCACTCTTTAAGACACGCTGCAGATTGAGCTAGAACTAAATTTAATCGATGTGCAAAACAATGTACAAATATTGCATTCTGAAAAGTCTCTTTTACTTTGGCCTGCAGGCCCCCCAATTCACCAGCCATTACAGCGGCCCCATCATAACTTTGGGCGATAAGTTTGGCACCACACTGTAGATCATCGACTATCTGACAAACTATAGTATATAAAGCTGCGGCCGTTCATGGCGTTGCTACGTCTAAAAATCCTAAAAAGCGCTCTTGGAATTTCCCATTTGGATTTATGTACCGTACTACGATTGACAACTGACTAATATTCGTAATATCGGTTGTTTCATCTAACATAACTGCACCAAAGGAGCTTTTTTATTTCTTGCTTGATCTTTTCTAAAACAATATTGCTTATCGACTGAATCAAATCATTTTGAATATGATTTGATGTACCGCGAAATATCGTGGAGTGTTCCAGATGGTTACTTAAAATTGTATCGTATTTTGCTAATAAATCAACTAAATTGATAAAATTGCCCCTATTAGCAACGCTTCGAGATTCAGTATGACCTCTAAAACTAAGTTCAATTTCGCCGAGAAAACAAACAATATCAATAAGTCCTTTTAACACTTTCTTTCAACTGCTGATCTAATGAATGCCTCAATTCGTGATTTTCCAAATGTTTATTCTTTTAGTACCGCTCCCAAATGAGTTTCACACTTACCATGCCTTTTTGTCACTTTGTGAATGTTGTTTAAATCTGAAAAGCCATTTTTATTCCAAACACCTTTTTCATTTGTGAACAGTACACATGGCCAACAAAACAATTTACACAAATTTTCATAACCCCTTAACCACTGATTAGCACTGTACACTTCAATATTAAAGTACCTATAGCATGATTTAACTTTCGTTTTTAAGAATTTTAAATCAGGTGTTGGTTTCCCATTTCTAATAATATCCAGTTTATCTTGAAACGAATATGTTGAAAATCCCCTTTTCAACAAATTGCACACCACACAAACGCAAATAATATTTTCCACAGTGCTAGAACCAGCTTCCAAATTTAATAAGTAATTCTAAATCTGCGTACACGCGCACTAATAATCAACGTTTTAAAAATCACTTGTCGCCGCACCACAGGTTTAGAAACACCAAAAAAGTTTTTACAAATATAGCACAAAAGCTGAGAATAATACTAGGAAGATTAATATTAAGTACAATATTAAAATCGATATTAAAATCGAGATTAAAATCTATAAAATAAAACGTATTACGATGCTATATAGCTCAGATATCAAGATTATGAAGTGGGGATGGGATGCATTTCAATAAGTTACCTACTTACCAGAGACAGTTGTCTCTGCTTACATATATCGAAGTTGTGCGAGTTCGTGTTGGCTGGATTAATCGAGTGCGTCATCGTTACGGTTTTATCGTGCAACATTATATCAGCTGCTGAAAAGCAGGGCCGTATCTATTGAAATTGGGTAAAAGTAAATTTTAATGATTAATATATGTGATAAATAATAATTAGGTTCTATTTATGTGTTTTTTTATAATAATCCCAGAGGAAGCACTGCTTCCCTTGCATCCATGGACCGACCGCCACTGCTGGAGAGAATATTACTGTTGAAATTACCTGGGTATATGAAGACTCTATAGATTTAGTTTTTATCATGTCATGTCATGTTGTGTCACATTCATTTAAACTGTTTATTTTTATATTATGTAGTTTTTTGCAAAAATAAAAAAAAAGAAAGATTCAGATTAGACCAACATTTTAGATTTTTTTCTTCTCAATTAATATAAATTTATGGGTGATGAGAGAAATATTTTAAGCATACAGATCGAACCACACCACTAGATACACGACTTGCGGTATGCACAGTTTACTGTTACCCTTCTGAATACGAAGTCTAAACGAAAATTAACGAATGAGGCGCTTGCTGGGAGGATCATACGAGACAAATCAGATTTCAGTGTCGCTAAAGCTGCGGTGGAGAATATTGCTCGTTCATCTAAAGAAATCTTTGTGCATTAATTTACTAAAATTACCTGAATGTTTCACAATTTCAGTGTTTCTTCCGAGACGCCACGCACACTAAAATTATGAAAAATTTCAGAAAAGCACACAATTAAATATTGGTTAATTTTTCGAACCAAACTAATTCTAAAAACATACATTAATATTCTCATGAGTAATAAAGAAAAATGATACCCTAACTCTAAAAAATAAAATAATACATAAATAAATAAATAATTCAAATTAGATGCTCAAAGAGACAATATCGTAATAGGCAATATCATAACCTACTGTAAAAACCCCATCTGACGCCGCATCATGCTGGCAACAGACGGGCGACTGTAAACTGCACGTATGTAAGGAAAAACTTTTATTGTCAACTCCTTTCAGGAACCTCACAATCTCATCTTTCGTAAATATTTTTTACTTTTTATTATATCACAATCATGATACAAATACACTGATATACCAATGCGCATGGAGGCGTGGCTTTCGATCCTAAACGTGACGTCAGTAGCGAGAAAATACCTAAGTTTTGTAATTGAAAGACGTTCTACAATTAATTAATAATAATTTGATATAATATAGGAAATTTAATAGACACATTTTTATTTTAAATGTACAAAAATATTAAAATATTTCAACTGAACTTGCTTGCGAACATCACATCATAATTTATCTACATTTAGCGAAAGAGATCTTTTAGCCGTTTTAGCTGCAATTTTCACAGAAAATTGTGCTGTAGTGAGGAAAATTGAAGAGTTGCAATTTCTTGCTGCCTGCATAATGCTGATAGAAAACGATATTAATTTCCCTGGTACCTACCGTAAAATGGGGTCGATAGTTTTTAAAAATCAGTATTGAATTTAGAAAACACAATTACATACACTAATATAACAAATAGTATAAATAGCTTGTCCTGTCAATGACATGAAATGAAAATATTTTTAGACGGATAGAGAATTGCGAATATCTATGTATCTTTTATTCTCTTTTAGTTGTGTCTCTATTGACCCTCCGATTGGGGTCAATGGAGACAGCAATTTATTTATCACTATAAATTCTATTTGACCAAAGTAACGGCAAATAGAGATATTTAAAATTAAAAAATATTATATATATTTTTCCCGGAGGAAATTTGTAGTAAAAAAAACATGTTGAACAACTCTTTTTTATTTATTAAAATATTAAGATGAAAATATAGAAACATTTTTCTTTTTAATAGTTTAATTATTTAGGTACATTTATCAAATGCATTTACATCATTCCCAGATCCATAATATTCAACGGGTATGTGCCCATTCTGCAGCAATATTTAACCGTTTAATTTTGGATTTCTCTACCTTTTCTTTTATTACAGTTTGCCCACTTTGATTTTTGATGTGGGGATTTGCAAGACCGGACCATTGAATTCTATATTTTCTTTGAACCACCCTCTAAGAAATTCCATTTTATATGTCCCTTATTGCATTCTGCCACAACTCTGTGTCATGTTTGGCATAAGTTTTTCTATTAACCACGAAATGTCTCTGAAAATTAGTTTCTTTTCTTGTAAAAGTTATTTTGGAATCTATTTATAAAAATTTTCCAAATTTTCTTAAATCATAATCAAGAGAAACTATTTTAAGTTTTATTGTAAAAGTTGTTTGTTTGTTTGAAAAAATTAAAACAGAATGATAATTAAAGTTTTTCGACCTACCTGTTTGTTGGTAAAGACACCAATCTTTTCAACAGTTTGAGCTAACTAAATCATTCCCAGTAATAAAACAAATGCATAGTATAGGCTATTAGAGATCTAAGAATAGATACTATTTATGGAACAAAAATAATGTGTTTATGTCTATTACCAACTCTTTTAATTCTTTCCTGAATTCTGTCTTTCCTTACACTAGTCTTTATTTACTCCATTTTAAGGTAGTAAAGTTTTATTGTTTCAATCAGATTATCTAACAATATATCTTACATCTTATGCCTTTGTCACTAACAACAGGCTTATGTAGAGATCGATACTGAAACATTTAGACATCTACTTAATAAGGAAGAGCAAGTATTACACGTTGAATGGAATAACTGCAATATATATGAATATTGTTGGGTAAAAAAGGTGTTTTAAATGTGGAGGATACAATCACGAGGCTCAAAACTGTAAGGAAAAGATTTTGTGTACACTATGTGCAGAAGAACACCACAGTAGTGCTTGCAGAAGTGAAAATATAAAGTGTGTGAATTGTGTTAGAGCAAATGAAAAACTAAATCTTAACTTGAATATCCAGCATGCTGCTTTTGATAGGAAATGTGAGTGTTACTTAAAAATTGTTTATTCAATAAAGAAGAAGATAGTAAGGGTATCCTTTTTTAAATTTGGTTAATTTGAGTCTGCAAAAGGGTGTTATGCCTGAATGTTTTAAAACATTTGTAGTGGTATATATACCAAAAATAACCAATACGAATCTGGCCGAACAGTTAAGGGGCCTAGTCGGGAAAAAGCTTCGGATATGTGTCACTTTTAGAAGTTTTTATATGGGGTAATTTTCTCTTGACTATACCTTCATGACTTTTATTCACCGACTTTTTTTCCGATGTACCTTCTTTCATTTTTAAGATACTTATTTAGAAAATTTTTAACAAATAGTACGATATTTGAACTTTGAATATTTTTTCCTTCTTGATTGATTAACTTCCTAATGTCCATTATATTACAGATAATTACAGTGAAAACTAATAAATAATATGTACCTCTGTACATTTCACTACTATCCTCAATTTATTTGCCATTGGAAGAAATAAATTTTGAAAAATTACCTTACAAACACTAGTTCATTAGCCCTCTTAAGACCAGTAAATGTGTTGCCTTTTTGTGAAAAAAATCTTAGAATTAATAGTTTATGATCAACTAATCAAGTACATAAATTCAAATAATATTTTATGCACATATCAATCGGGATTTTGTGGTAAACATTCATGTGAAACGGCTTTGCAATTAGTAATTTCAGATTGGAACCAGTTGTTGGACAGAGCAGGAGTTGAGATTTGCGCAGTTTTCATTGATCTTTAGCGTGCTTTTGAAACAATTGACAGTAATATACTAATATTAAAACTAAAGAGATATAGATTTGAGAACACCGTTATAGACTAGATTACAAGTTATATAACAAATAGGTACCAAGTAACAAAAATGAATGAGAATTTATCAGAAGCCAAGTTAAACAACTTTGGGGTTCCTCAAGGCAGTGTACTGGGTCCATTATTATTTATTCTTTATATTAATGACCTTGGCAATGTGTTGTAAAAATCTTTTTGCCGAGGACACTCTTATTTACTATGAGAGTACAAATTTTGAGGAAATGGTAAGTACTGTTAATTTAGAACTAAAATTACTGACAGAAAAATTTAAGATCAATAGACTAAAAGTAAATGAATTAAAATCCAAATTTACGTTCGTGGGTAATAATTAACTATATAAACAGTTTACTAGTCTAAATCTTGGTATCGAGTTAAATAGTAAAAAAGTTGAAATTGTTCAGGAAATAAAGTATCTAGGCCTAATAATTGATTGTGAACTGAAATTTAACAAACATATAGAATATATATCAAAGAAAATCGGCAAAAAAGATCGGATTTTTTAGCAGAGTGACTCCATTTATATCAACTACTACTAAACTAACTGTGTACAATACTTTAATACTACCTCATTTTCTCTATTGCTGTTCTATGTTGTATACAAGTTGTACAAGTTTTAGTAAACTCCAGGTTCTACAAAATAAGGCAATGCGAATAATACTAAGATACAACCGCTTCACTAGCAGTCAGCTAATGCTTATTACATTAAAATGGCTTAACATTAAACAGTTCACCTTTTTCCAAACTATGGCATTTATTTTGAAAATGATTAATAACATTTTACCGGAATATTTCACACGATAATTGTTGCCTGTTACAGACGTACACATGTGTAACACACGAACGGCTAGTGCAAATAACTATTATGTTAAAAGAACTTCTAGGAGTAGTACAATGAGAAGCCTGTTCCACAAAGGAGTTGTACAATTCAATCTTATTCCTCACGTAATTATGACTAGTAATATCGTTAACCAATTTAAGAGTCAACTTTTATGTTTTATAAAAGATAATGCATATCAGCCAAATTGATGTTGCTTGAGGTTTGTGTTTTTTTTTCTATATTATATGTCTATATTATGTAAAGTAGTACTAGTTTGTAACTATTATTTTTATATTTATTATTTTTTTTATGTACATACTGTCTATCTATGAATAAATAAAGAATATCTTATCTTATCCATTGGGGCAACCTTATTTTCAAAAATGAGTAGATAGATTCTTAGAAAGCGACATCTACAAGCATTGTAGATTGAAAAGAAAGACCTTTTATTCTTTGATGGAAGATGGAGAATGTATTTATTATTAAATAATCTTCTTCCTCGAATTCCAAATATGTGTTATTAATAAAATATTTATTAATCAATTTCGGAGGCGCACAGCTCAGACCACTGTCCAATTTTAAACAATTGTCGAGAACATAACCTATCTGCCGTTTACAACCTCCGAATCTGTGTTTTTTCAACTTCAACTTATTACCGCAAAGTAAAACTGATATCAGATGTCGGTCCAAATATGTTACCATTTAATACGGCACTTGAATTATGACCAACTATGACCTGGCAGTATCGATTTATATGCTCGAATCGACATATTATTATTATTATTATTTTTAATAATCGATCTTATTCAATAGTAAAATTTAAACTACCTAAAAATAATATCACAAAGCTTTCGTTTTTAAAAAAATTAAAATATTCTTTTATCAGTTCAAAGGAACTGATTGTAGAAATTATAATCGGATAATCAATGGGTTATTTCTACAACCAGCTACAGCACAATTTTGCATCTTTAAAATACACAGTAGTTGCCTTAACAGCACCGAGAACTACTTTACACTAAAACAATGACAACTTCACAATTTCAATAATTTAAATTTAGCGCCAAACTATCCTCGTCGCTGACGTCATGCGCAGAAGAGAAAGAAATTCGGTCGTCGGATTAGTATACAATTGTATTTGTATCATGATCACAATGCTTATATTTTAAAATAGTCGTAGGGAAACTTCATTTCTATATTAATGTACTAACTGGATATAATATCATTAAATTTAAGTTAGTTTTCAAAATCAAATTGTTTTATCCCCATATCTGTATAACAAATTGCATAAACTATTGCAAGCATTTTTAAATATTTTTATCTTATCAGTAAGTTTATGCTTTTGTTGTGGACGTCGTGTGCTATGAGAAAGCTAGTAAATTTAAGGAAACGACTGCAAAACTTAAGAAATCTTTTTTTTAATAGATCAATTAACCTAGATAAAAGTCAATACATTATTAGATAAATTTATTGTTTTTTTTTCTCACAATACAAATGAAGTATTTACTTAGAATAATATTGTTTGGATTTTTCTTTGGAAATATAATTTTCCTTTGTGTAACTAATACGATATTGTATTAATCTAATAATTAATTCCTTACTAGGGAAACACGTTTTTTAAATAAAATCAAAACCTACTTGACATTCAACAAGGACATAACATAATGGTTGCGGTAGTTCCCTTTTTACTTTCTTATACCTAATATAAGGAAGTGATAGTTGATTTTTTCGACCTCGAGATTTTGATTGATTTATAAGTTTTGAACCCTTCTGAATCCATTTTGACTATTTTCTGGATGATGTCTGTCGGTGCGTGCGTGCGTGCGTGCGTGCGTGTGTGCGTGCGTGCGTGTGTGTGTATCCGCGATAACTCAAAAAATACTAATGGGAGACTTCCCAAATTTGTCAGTTAAGATTATCAACAACATTTTATGTGACACATTAAATTTGGTGAATGTGGTACCACCAGAAGAAACGCAATGAATGAAAGAAGGAAGAAAGGTACAATTTCGGAAAAAAAATTAAAATTTTTTATTGCATTTCTGAACGAATCTCGACGAATAATAATGAAAAAACATAACTTTATGGAAAAATTCTTTCTGCATGTCTGTAGTATCGGGATAGCAGCCACAGTTTTTGAGATAAAGCTTTCAAATTTAGTACACATGTTCTAAAGGCCAAAGACAATTAGAAATTCGATGATGAGCAAAATTGGCCAGCTGAAAGGAGGTCCGCGGGACCCAAACTTTTTTTGTATTTGCCTTTACAAACAAATATATTCTTGATGAAAGATTATATCACGTGTACGATATCAAGCCAATAAAATATATTCCAATTACTTAAATAAAGCTGATGTAAACTTAAATTTTTTATACATTTGACCTCAAAAATTGGGGTTAGGATAAATTTAACAGTTTGACATTTGAAATGTCTAATTTAGTTACAAAAATGTCAATATCAATAAGAAAAAATTATTAAAATATATGACATAAATTATTATTGACAGTATCGAATGACGCTGAAAATTAATGATTTAAAAATTTTAATGAAACATTTCACGGTACGCTATTAAAATTTAATTGAGGTGTGTGAAGAATTGAATAGAATGATTTTTTTACATCAGGATGATATATACGGACAGGTATGAGAAAGTTATGTGCTGACCACATCAGATATTTTTCATGTATCTTGTCGTTAGTTATTTGAAAACAAATGGCATTATAGACATGGATTTTGCCAACGAGGTCGATGGTTATTAAAACTGAACAAAATATAAATACAGTCTATTTGTACATAACATAGACACTACAGGTTTGTGACGGTGGAATGTTTGTTATATTCAGCAGTCATCTAAACTGATCGAAAAAAGTAACAATATGGTGGATTTTCAGGGAAAAAGTGACCCCACAGAAATAGTATGGCTATTTCTTCCTTCATTCCTAAGTCAAACACATTCATTCAGCCAGAAAATGTTTAAAAATAAAATTAAAACCGCTGCCAATTACTTGGAGATCAGAAATTCCTCACTGTAAAACACGATGTGTGTGGAGTTTGTAAAAAAAAGTAATTTTTGACGTTTCAAAAAAGTCACATTGGTGGAATGTCACTAATATTTTTTTTAGACGTTTCAAATTTTAAGAAGTGTCAATCAAAATTCAAATTTTATGGTGTTGCCAAAATGTTTACAAAATTTTAATTTATAATTTTATTTAAACATTTAAACATAATATTATAATGGGTTTGTATAACAGATCTGATTTATAATCTTTCATCACAAATAAATTTTTTGTAAAGTTAGAAATAGAAATGTTGGGACCCAGTAGATCCCGTTCCAGGGGACCGATTTTGGTCATCAACAAACTCAATCTCTTCCTTGACCTCTAGAATGTGCGTACCAAATTTGAAAGCTTTATCTCAAAAACTGTAGCTGCTATCACGAACCACACAGACACATACACGTACGCACGCATGCATCCACAACAAATATTGTGCCAGGCATGTCCTTGGTATGTTCAATGAAGTTCAAATTTGGAGAGAGTGGAGGTATAGGCAAACGATCAATTTCGTCCAGTTCTAGCTGGTTTAATATCTGCTGTCCTGTCTTTATAAATACAATGCCCAGGTGAAGTTACCAAGTCGCACAACATTATGTAACTATCTACCAACTGAACATGTAGACATGGTAAATAAGATGAAATGTGAATTAAAAAATATGCCGCTGTGGTTATCTGTTGATGAGACAACAGATTGCAAAAAAAAATCTATTTTAAATGTTATAGTACGAGTACTGGACCCTCTTAAACCGACAGTTCCACTGTTACTAGCTAGCAAAAGACTAAATCAGTGTACTAGCGAAACAATTACCAGGGTGGTGCTGGAGACGTACGAAAAATTTAAACTGTCAAAAAGTCAAGTGTTGATGTTTGTGACTGATGGCGCAGTGACAATGCGTTGGGTTGGCCGTTCTTTGCAAGAACAAGGTTGTACGTTTAATAAACGTACAACCTTGTTCTTGCATGTAACATGTATAAACGTCGTTTATACATGTTACGTGTAAAGTGAATGCTTTACATCTTGTGGCAGAAACTATTCGAAAAGGTTTTCCAGAGGTGGATGCATTAATAGCAAGTACAAAAAAAGTGTTTCTTAAATCTCCTAAACGTCTCCGTGCATTTCATAGCAAGCGTCCCGGTAGTCCTGAACCATCACAGCCGATTCTTAAACGTTGGGGAAGATGGTTACTTTTTATTATGCTGAATATTTCCAACAAATAAAAGCTGTGATACTACAATTCAATCCAGATGAGGCTGCAGCTATTAAGGAAAGCCAGTCAAAATTCGAAGATATTTCCGTTGAAACAGCTTTAAAAAATATTGCAAAGAACTATAAACCATTACATGAAAGCATAAAGAAATTAGAAAACAGTGCGTTGTCATTAGCGGAGTCACTATAAATAGTGGACGAAGTAAATCTACTGCTACACGTTATAGGTTACGCAACAAATGAGCGCGTTAAAGAAATGTTCGCAAGTGTGTTAAATAAAGACACCGGTTTTACCAAATTAAGACAAATATGTGATGATGCAGCCCCAGATCCGTTAAGTGCGTTCAGAGACTATGTTACGTATGCGTGTATTACATCAGTAGATGTCGAACGGTCGTTTTCAAAATATAAGAATATATTTTCACCAAAGCGAACATCACTCATGGAGACAACCATAGAAACATACCTGATGCTGCAAAATGGCTACACATCTTCTCCAGTTTGTGATAAGCAACGTAGTTCATCAAGCTAGTTAAGAGGGTAAGTTTTATGTACATTGTTATAAATTGTAACAGTTTATTGTTTCTCGTATTAGTTAATTCGCGTATGCTGCTGCCCCACGGAACATTTTTGACAGCCCTACTTATATTAAATTTTCCTTGTTTAGCCTCTCCCTAAATTTGGATGTAATAATCTCGATGTTAACCACTTACAAAATGGTTCAAAATAATATATAACACAGTCTAAATTCAACTAGTAATTTACACATATACTGACATTTTTTTTTACATAAAATGAATTTATTATTTTACTTTTCTACATCGCCACATACTTTTTCTTTCAAATATCACCATAGTGAAAAAAATACGTAAATATGTACATATATAAATATTAATGCACTTATTGAAAACACTTAGAAGATCTTGTTTTCCTTGGAGCAAATTGTTTGTATACATCAAAATTTACAACATGCCGAGAATTTCAACATACATTTTAAGGTTTTCTAGACGATTTCTATTCAAATTTCAAGTTAATTATCCATGAATAAATCTTTAAAAACATTTAATATGATAAAACTATAATAAATACAGTATAAACAACATTTTCATTTAAAAATCAACTCATAAATTCACGGAAATAAATTTCTATAGCGATATATACACCCGCTTATGAGTAAACTTCATGCAGAGACCTTCTGGAATAAGATAATATGTAACTGATATGTGTGTATAATAAGCACTTAAAGAATAGATTCAATGGCTTTTTTATTTATGGATGCGTAGGTACGCCGGATTTTTCTCAGCAATTAATTTTTAATAACAATGTTTTCAACGTTATTTTTTAAATTTATAGCATTTCCTGTACTAATTTATATTATTGTTTGCCACTGACCTCTATGTAGCATAATTTTAAGTTAGTTTGGTAATAGCAGTAGCAGAACTAGTGATTTTTTATTGGACAGAATTATTATTGAAAGAACATAACATAAATTACATTTAACAACAATGTGGTATTCCCTGAAAATCTATCGTGCACCTTAATATAAATAAAGAAAATTGGTAATAGTAAAATCAATTTTTTTTGCAATATTTTAGAAAAATAACAATGAAATAATTATCTTTGTACATTTAAACAATTTTTATTGAAAACGGATACAAAATGGAACCCGGACTATATATAGTAGGAAAGGAATATAAGGTACAATGAGTCAATACATGTTTTATTTTTTGTGAAAATTAATAAAACATTACATGAACTTCTATGTCACATGTTGAGCATTTTGTTGTTGCTCTTTTGTGACAGAAACCACACAATATTTGTTTTTCCTGGATAATCATGACAATCATAGCGTAAAAGAGCTCCTGGAAGGTAGACATCCTTTTGAATATGAGAACTTTTTTTTGAGTTAGCAGAGATATTGCAATGTTTCTAAATCTAAATCGATCTAAGTTGCCACCATTTCTTCAATGAATTTGCCAGGCATCATGAATGGATAAATATAGATAGTGAGTTATTGACGAAAAATATTTTTTTTCCTCCCAGCTAAAATCGATATAGACTGATATTATCATCCAACCTATTGACTCCTTCCGTGTTTGCTTTATATTGATGCATAGCGTGTGACTGCTCTGCTTTTTTTTTCCATAAATTCTTCTACGTGCACTTGTAGAAATCCACTAAAAATCAACACACCAATAACACGTTTTATTTCATACAATTCAAAAAAAAAATTATGTATTTTATTTTTTTCCTATTGCATATTTTTACTTTCCTTAAGCCTCAGCTTTAATATCTGGTCGTTGAAATATCTAGAGTACAATTTCAAAGAAGTTTCCAAGATTTCAGCTAGTGAAATATCGTCAATTCGGTAGAGGTGGATGGTAAAAATAAATCTTCTTTTATCCACCAGTAAACTTTCTTCATTTTTGTCTCTTTGCAGAAACGGTCTTCTTTAACGATCTAGGTAAAATCTTTTGAAGTTCAAATAAAGCGATTTCATCTTTAGATGAGTAGTGAATCATCGACCCTTTCTTGATCGGTTAACTCAACTAGAGCTTGCAGTTGAGAGCCTGGTAAATTGTTTATTATTGTTAAAAAATCTTCCACGACGAAAATATAGTAATTTCTTTCACTTTTTCTTCACATTCCTCATTAACTTCTAATAAGACAGGCATAATTCAGAGAAAAATGTCTAAAAAAATTAGTTACAGAAAAAACGTATATATGCCTATCGTACTATATTTAGTACAACACGAAAAATATAAAATAATATAATACTAACTGTATTTCTGTCTACTACTACTAAAAGATTAAAGGTTTTAGTATCATTTTTATTACAAACGATTAATTTTTATTTTATTGTTTAGTTACAATATGTACTTTGGAAACCGGTCGCCGTAATCTGACATTTAACTCCAATGTTGCATTATAAATTAACTCGATTATTTCACTTTTCTCATATAATAAATTGTACAAAATACACACACGCATTGAAACAGATTAACAGTGAATTCAGTGTTCGAAATTTTTTGCAGGTTATTTTTCCCGTACTACCTGATAATAATAGTCTTTCTCTTCTTCCATCAAACTGTGCTTACGATGTGTCACACAAGTTCAAAAGTCCGAAGTCCTAAATCGGGCTAGCCATAATCGCCCACATCAAACAAGAGATGAAGTGAGGGAAGCTGCATAGATTTTGAAAGTGATGATAGCAAAAATATGAGGATCATTTGCAACATGTTGTTGCCAATGATTTCGAAGGTGTAGATTATCTAATACCTAAACTACTAGCACAATCTTGTAAAAATAAATCTTTTTGTAGTAATGCTGGTAAAAACATGGTTAAAGTTGTCACATGACTGTCTGTAAGTTGATCAAGCATGTTAACCATATAACTCTTTTTTGTATAAGGATTTGGGATTATTTTTTCCTTAAAATTTTGGCTGTCTAGAGCAATGTCCAATAATACATACAGTTTAATATTTTGTAAGTCAAGAAGGCACTAAGTGTATAAACGATTAGAATAAAATTAAATAGCGTAACAGAAAACAATAAAACATTTCATTACTTTTAAATTAATAGTATGTAACTTGTGTCTGATGTATGTACAGATGCCCGTTAATTTTCTAGGGCTCTTATAAAATAAATTAAAAGTAATAAAAAATCAAAAAGTTTGTCCTAAACTTTTGGAGTATCGATTGTATTGTTTTCATACGTAGATTTTTTTATTTTTTAAAGCATAGTGTGTAAAAATATTGATTGCTATTTAATTTATAATTCTAGGTCAAGCAATAATTTAAAATTTAAAGGAGTTGACATGATTGCATTAAAATTTGCATCCATAAATTGTGTTCTTGCCTATCTATGTCAACTGCAGGAAACTAACTTTTTAAAATAAAAATTTAAATTCTAACTTTTTGAATATAATCAATATAATTACATGGTTGGAGTCACGTTCTGATAGCAGCATTATTATATGCTCATATGAAATATTAAATGTTTTTATCATCAAGGAGATGGTTTAAAATAAACAACATAACTGAGCTTTAGATGGCATATCAAACCAAGAGATTTATTACTCTTTGGACAGCTAATCCAATTTTGATTGTGTTTGCAAAACAAAACAATTTATTGAAAATAATAAATGCTTGTGATATCGTATAAAATTATTTATTTGGTCGCAGACAGCGGAATATATATCATTAGCGACTCCGGACCTTATCTCTGGTATTCCACAAGGATAACTACTGTTTACTATTTATAAATACTAGTGCGGTAGGTCCTAACTGGGCTTCAATCCGTGGATCCTACATTGACTGTATACGACTGTTATCAGATCAAAGCTCCAGTACGGATCTGTAGTCTGGTGGCCGAGCGTGGACAGAGTGAAACCCCGAAAACTGGCAAAAGTACAGAAACTAGATTGCCTAGGTATCATTGGTGGAATGACAGCTGCTCATTGGAGGAATGACAGCTACTCTGGAGGTTCTGCTAGGCCTGCCAACGCTTCCGTTGTGGATGAAGATCGAGGCTATGGTGGTCTATCTGAGAATTTGGGATTTTCGGATCTGGCGATGTTCAGGTAGGGCTGAGGTCACGCAGCAATTGCTGGCCTGGAGGAGAGGAAAACCGCCATATCTGCCCTAAAGGTGAGAGAAGCGAAAGACCAGCTAAGGTTGGAAGGAAATATACTTACACTCTTCCTGACATAGCAGGGAGGAGGAGAGTAAAGGGATAATTGACTTATTGACTTCCCCCAGACTCTCAGGTGTGTTAGGTTAGGTTTGTTGTGAGTCGGTCTCAGTAGACCCTCCACTGCGGCCGTCAGCATGCCTATTGTGACTCACACCCAATTATATTTCACCCAATAAGTTCAGTCTCTTAATGAAACTGATAACTTTATTGGGTGAGAATTTGTCCAGATCCTCTGGCAGCAGTTGCCCTTTACCAAATATTGAGAATCGGATCCTCTCCACAGCGGGACAGGTGCATAAGATGTGTTCTGCCTTCTTATCCATCCTCCAGGCATAGACGGCACTCGGCGTTTTCCGCTAGGCCGAGGTTATGTAGATGATAGTTTAGTCGGCAGTGCCCGGTATATAGGCCTGTTAGAGTTTTCAGGTTTACCCTATTTAACTCTAAAAGTTTCTTAGCTCTTGATTTCAAAGGGTATTTTATAAACGCCTTCGAATGAACTAATCCTGGTAACTCTTGCCAATACTGGAGAGTTTTCCTTTCAGTCTCAGATGTGTTACGCAGACGATTCTCGTGTAGTCGCCAGACCATGCTCTATGGCAGGAATATATCTGGAGGGCAGAGATTACAGGAGAGCGTTGGTCTAGTTTCGTACATCAGATGAGCTCTCTCTCTCTCGTTCAGAAGTGCAGAGAGCATATTTGTAGTGAGCGCACGTTATAGTGACTTCGGGTATACAGGTTGTGTATTGAATCATTAGACATGGGTTCCTTAAATGGCAACGTTACAATGTAAACCAGAGGCAGGCAAGCCGTCACTAGTCAGCTAGGATAGCAGAGAGTTCATTTTCCATCTAACTGTCTTGCGGTTACGATGCCAATTTTCAGTCTTCCTTCAAAATATTATATCTAATGATTCAGTACATAACCTGTATATTGAGCGCGTATAATATTAAAGTTTCTAGCTACCTTGACAAAATCATGAATTTTGATATTTATTTTGCGCAATAATTGGTTATTTTATCAGTTAAATAATTATAAACATTGATTTACCAGATAATTATATTTAAATGGAACGTAATGACATTTTAAAGATAATTTTAGGACAAGGAAAATGAGGCGTAAAAATCTGAAATTAGAAAAGCCGGATATCCGTTCATGTCAAGCGTATGTGATCGCTGCATTTCTGCAATAGTGCGGGCTCGTTATAAGGCTCCTTAAGACCGTTTAAATTGAATTTCAAATGTTTCCTTTTAATTTTCCGTGGCCTAAAATGACCTATAAAGTGTCATTATGCCCAGATCCAATAGCCGAAATCCTAGCTATAACGTGCGCTCGTTACGAATATGCGTGCGGGGATGTCGTAGAAGAGCTTGCAAGACATAAATAAGTAAGACAGATGTGGGTCTTGGGACATACCAGGGTTACAGACTACAAAAAGACCAATTGATTGGCTAGACATGGAGTTGAAGAACCCTGCCTCGGACCTGAGCCTAACTTACGCATTACAAGAAGACAGGTCACAATGCCCCTCAATGAGTGGGCCCACGAGATGAAGATTGAAGGTCCAATAGAGCCTGTAGGCAAAATCAAGATTTTGTGACGGGGCCGACCAAGTCGAGATTCCAGCCCAAACTTTATATGTCTAAGGCGGCTATGTATACATCTACCTGAAGAACTATATATTGATGTAAATCCAATATCTACATTTGTGTATGTTGACCAATCCACGAACATAAAATGCAATTACCAGAATAACAGATATTGTAGGAGTAAATGACGATGATGGTGATCATCTTGATTTAATTCGTGTACAAGTTCAGTTCTGTGTGAATGAAATTTATGTCCTTCTATGGACACTATACTTTGAGGTGCACTCGATGCCTTGAGAATTTCCTTGACAGGCTTTGTATTAACCATTTGAAGAAGGCCCAAAATCGACAGATTTATTCCTGATCAGCAGCTGTTGGTCATATGTTTTATATGTCACTTTCATGAACTCTCTTATCAGAACTGATACATGAATATGGAGTGATAACATTCTATCTAGGTGATTACTATTAGACGACCGATTTGTATCTCTAGCACTGTTATTACTTTTGAAATAGAGACTTCACACTTTTAAGTTCTTGTTAAGGTTCAACAATATCTAAACTGGCTTTAGTCTTTTATTTACTGGTGGCAAGTAAATAATTATTCTTTCGTCTGAACAAGTTTTCAATAATTTGCTAACCAAAAATGCTACCAAGTTAAAGGGCAAATATAAAAATACTCGTTATGCTTGGCTTTGGTGAAAAACCCGCTCCCCAAAAGAGGTATGCCAATTATTCAGTGATATTCACTTAAATCAACTGCATATTTCGCAATCAGAATTTTAGCAGATATCAGAAACATACCTCATACTGGTTGTCCATCGACAAGTGAAGATGTACAAATTGATGTACCCAAGAAAATCCACATGAAAATGTCAGAAATCATGTCGAGACAATTTTTTGTCTACATGGCACTGTTAACAGACAGAATTATCTGTATTTGGCGGCAATCAACATTCCCTGGATGAACGGGTAATCGAGTTGTAGGTCCACATTTTTTCGGCGAAACACTAACCGGGTGTCGATATTTGGAATTTCTTGAATTTGAGCATTTTCGCTCCTTAGTGGTTTTATACTCCCCAATCAAGAATATCCAGATGTACCTTATAACAATCTGTAATGTCAGCGAAATGGTATTTCTTTTGACTATGTCGCACACACATTTCAAAAAATTGATTTGTCCAGCTAGAATTGCGATTCTTCTCAATGTGTGCCGCTAATACTTTGCAACACCCCCCGTCCAATTGTTGGCATAACACAATAAGCTGGGGGTTGTACTTATTGACCGGTAGCTCAGTGAGCAGGTCGTGAATAAGGGCTTAGATTGATTTGAGTTATCACCAAAATCTAGGCTGGGCGCCAGGACTTTTACAAGTACCAAATAATTAAAATTTTATTTTAAAAGGTAAAGATAACGTTAGAACTTGAATTCGGTTGGTAAGGAAGTGGAATAAAAAAATATTATTTTATAAAAAGTATAATCAAGACTAGTATATGTACACAATATTTACAAGTCAAAAAAATTAATTGTGGTTGAAGACCAAAAACTAACCAAAAAAAAATGATATGTGAAAGAGAAAAAAAATGACGTTATCAAGAGAATACAAAAAAAATAGAATTACTGATCTCTCACAAATATCTTCTTACCAAATAAAACTTTCACTGGGGACCAAGATCTTACGTATTTCCAATGGGTTAGTCCAGCGAAGAATCCACTAACGGCTATGCTCTTAATGGGTTTGGGGTCAATTTGACTCACCACTGTCAGTACTGCAGTGACCCTTGAAAAAAAATGCCAGTTGTGTAAAATATCGTTTTTCTGCTCCACCCAGTATATAATGATCAGTTCGATCCACCAGTTATCCTCTTCTCTTGGTCCAGGTATTAACATAAAAAGGGGAGAGTTTTATGAGATCAGTATTACAGGCAAAAACAAAGTTAAAAGCTGTGACGTTTGAATTGTCCAGCTCCGTAGACAAAATGAGTTAACACAAATTTACAGAGTAAATTGCAAACTAAACAAATTAGGATCGGTTTCCTACAATATGTTAGGAAGTTGAAGACTGCAACTAACTTAAGTATTAATAAAAGTTACGTTAAATAGAAAAAATACTAGTCCAGCAAATAAACTAGGTGTAGCTACGATAATAAACAAGTGAAATAGGTATTCACTAAATGTTAAGATATTTTTGTACTAAAAGAAGTTAAGCTTCAAGAAAATAGAATTTAGAATGTCTGTATACAGACAGACAACTAGAAAGATAACGTAAATAAATATTTGCTAAATATAAAACAATATGATAGTTTTCAACTTGAAGGTAACGTTAAATTAAATTATTTATTAGTTCCTCGGAGAGAGGTTCTAAGGAATTGCAGATAAAGTTAAATAAAGATATATACTTGACTATATGTTTACTTTAGATAATTAAAAGTTAATCAAGTGCCAGATAACTAGGCAGGTATCTTTTCCAGAGAACTAGGCAAGGTTCCACTAGAGTAGCGTTCCTGAATAACTACTAAGGACACGTTCAAGCATTCGATATTTTAAATTTAGAAAAACCTTACGGTTCTGAGATCTGGTTGATAAATATATGCACTGGTATAAAATAATCCACCACAAAACAAATGCACCAAGTTAGATAATTTTCACAAAGGTTATAAACAAATACACCGGTTTGTTAAACCAGGTGTACCAATCTCCAAATGTCACTAGTCCACTTTCAGAGTGCTACCAACGTAACTAAGTGACCTAAAACATCAACAGACAAAGACAGAACACAACTAACTACGATACAAAATGGCGACATCCGTTGCCAAGTAAATCTAAAATTTACAATAACCGAAAGTTAGTTTAAATTAACACATGAAATTATTACAATATCAAAGTAATATTAGATAAATTGCCAGCAAGGCACGATAAATTGATACTAATCAATATTAATAATGGCTGTTCCAAAGAACAAGCAAGGTGAACTGATCACCAAAAAGCAAATTCGCCCAAGGCGTAAATTAAGATAATTACGGTACAATATTATTATGAAAATTACCTCAAAGGTACTTTAAATCAATATAGCAACTTTTTAAATAATGATTAGCATAAAATCACAAGATAAAACCAGAAAACATATAAATTTTACCAGACCGCAGAATTATAGATGGTTTCAATCTGAACGCTGCACTAGTAAGAAGAAGGAAGCTTCGTTCTGTCCTCCCACCTAAACTCGGTTATGGTTTGGAAAGAGACAGACATTTGAGAGTAGAGTATGAGCAATAAAGATAGATAGATATTTAGTGCAAAAATCTGCAACGCCAACTGTTCCAGTAGAAATCAGTGGTATCATCTAGACTAGACTGGCTGAAACTTAATTCATCGTGGAACAACAACAAACTGGAATGAAATGGCTTGCAATTTCGTTACAACTTTGATCAAACTGAGTTAGTAGGAGAAGGGTTATAGAGTGGCCTGCAAGGCTACCAGATCTAACCCCACTCGATATCTTCATGTAAAGCTACTTGTAAAGTAAGATCTACAAAGATGGCATTTATTTTACTTCTTAGATACTGCAAAGTAGCCAGTGGGGTACATTTTGAACATTAAATCTAGTTGAATATGCTGTAAATTTTTAATTCAATTAAAAAAGACTGTTAATTTTGATTATATCACACAATTCTTCATATGTAAGTAACCACTTAAAATATTTATACATCGTGCCAAAAAAAATGCTCTATCAATTGACGCTATCAAATATATAAGTTGCCAAAAATATATATAGTATATCATCGCTGACGTGATAACTTTGATAAATATGGCCCTAAGAAAACCGTGGTGTCTTGCAAAGTGATATGTATTTAAAAAACTCCTTTTGCTGTCTTCCATTATTTTTCCAAATTTTCTAAATATTTTATAAAATTAATTTTAAGGACATGCTACGCTGTAAATATATAACATTTTTATATTTCTTATTTTTCTGAGTTTGGTAATAAATTTTGTCGAAACGTCGGTAAGTTGCGAACAAGTTTTCCTTTAAATATGAATGTTATATAAAAGAAAATTAGTCTAAAAAGTTTACCAGTTTTAATTAACAAGTTTAATTTAAAATTTCTAGCTCACCTTATAAACAATTGTATGTGGGTTCATTAAATTTATTAAAATTGTACCCCTCCTTGCTGCGACTACGTAATCAGAAGATATTTTTGCATGGATGCTTACATCAATTAAAACATCAAATCATAACACGAATGATACTCGTTGATGTTAAATTACTATAATTAATTAAAAGATTTCCAACAGCGGAGTATAAAATCTATGATTGTAGAACGAAAATAAACATTACATTAATAGAAAATAACATTTGTTCCATTGAGGGGAAACTGGGGCAAAATACAATTTAAATGAATTGATGATGAAACGGAAAATTATACTGTGGGGAAATATTGAAAGATTGGCTTATTGGATTATAATTTAATTTAATTTAATTTAATTTAATTTAATTTAATTTAATTTAATTTATCATTACGTACGTCTCAATTTCCAAATTGTTGGAAATTAGCCAGAGTTTGTCCAGTGTTAAAAAATGGTGATAAAAGTAATTTAGCAAATTACAGGCCCATTACAATTTTGTCTAATTTCGCGAAGGTGTTCGAGATTTCCATATACAATCACGTCTATCCTTCAGTAAAAAAATCGCTTTCAATTGATCAACATGGTTTCATGGAGCAGCGCTCAACTGTAACTAATTTAGCCCTAATTACGCAAAAAATATCGGAAACCTTAGATGCGCAGGGACAGGTGGACGTGGTGTATACGGATTTCTCAAAGGCCTTCGATACTATTAATCATTCTATTATAATATCTAAACTCGCATATTTTGGGTTTTCCTGTAGTTTGATTAATTTCTTTATTTCCTACTTGGATAATAGATTACAATACGTAGCATACAATGGGTTTAAGTCGGATATGTATACGGCTACGTCTGGAGTTCCGCAGGGCTCCAATCTTGGACCGCTTTTATTTCTTCTCTTTATTGATGATGTCACTAAAGTGATTGACTGTGATAAGCTCCTGTTTGCAGACGATCTAAAAATATATGCTAAGATTAACTCAATACAGGATTGCTTATTCTTACAATCCCAGGTTAACTTGCTTATAGAATGGTGTACTACTTCCAAACTTAATCTAAATGTATCTAAGTGTAAAGTCGTAAGCTACTCACGAAAGAACAAGCCAATTCTATATGAGTATTCTCTAAACGACCAAGTGTTAGATAGGCAAAATTCAACAAAAGATTTAGGCATACTGTTTGATAATAAATTATCTTTTGCCGAACACATAAACAATCTAGGACTATCATCCTCAAAAACTTTAGGTTTCATTATCAGAAATTGTAAATCTTTCACTAACGACGCTGCGTTGAATGTTCTTTATTATTCACTTGTACGTTCCAAATTGGAGTATGGATCTCTAATTTGGTACCCAATTTATGAGAACCATTCAACGTATCTCGAATCTATCCAAAGAAAATTTTTAAAATTCTTAGCTTATAAAAATGATCGTGTATATCCTGGTCGAGGCTTCAACCACGAATTACTTTTATCTAGATTCGAGATGTCATCATTAAAGATTCGACGGATTATGAACAGTTTAATTTTTCTCCACAATCTGCTTCATAATAAAATTGACTGCTCACCACTTCTTGAACTCCTTAATTTTAGAGTGCCAACTTTCAATACAGACAAAATATCACTTTTTACACACCTCATGCAAGAACCAATGTCATTAAAAAGTCGCCTATTTACGTTATGTCACATAATTTTAACTCTGTATCTGATCTGTGTGATATTAATCTCTGTTCAGTTCTATCCTTAAAAGAAACCATTCATAGACACTTTCATCCATAGCTTAACTATCCCACCATTATTGTTATGTTACCTATTTTATTGAATAATTATGTTTATAACTCGATCTAAACTGCTGTCATTATTATTTTATATTATTGTCAACCTATAGTGCTATATTATTGTAGTTATATGTATTACTTTGTTTAAGTTAATTCTACTATGTATCCTTATAATATAAATTTTTTTCTTATTGTATTTCATACATTTTGTCCTGTAAGTGGATTTTCTGTTGGGCAAATAAATAAATATTATTATTATTATTATTATTATAACAGTTAAGAAAAACCGGATGATAAATCGTTGATACATCTTAATGAGTAATCAGTTTGATGCTGAAACTTTTTTTGAATATTTATTTTTTTTTTGTTATTTAAAATGTTCAGTTAAATTTATGTTAAACGATTGTCTAAATAAGATATATCGCGTGGGTCATCAAAAAATAGAAATTTTTTTAATAATTGCTTGTAACTCTCCTACATTTTAATCGAGTGAGACTGAATCTGAATGAATCAGATCAACCTACTATAAAAAAAATAGCTACTATTAAACATGTTAGTGCCTTGATCAATAATCTCAGTTAAATAATTTAGATGACATTTTAATAAGTACGTTGTTTAAACCACTGGCGGTTCTTCTATAGGGTCATTTGGTCAATGACCTCCCACATATAAATAGAAAAATAGAGCTATTCATTTTCTGAAGTTTAAAAATATATAATATATAAATTTTTAATATTCTTAAAAAATATATTAAATTTTCTAGTTCATTCTATGCACAATACTATTCAAATATCTAGATCGCAGGATTTCGTATCCCCGCCGAGCACCGAGCCTCTACACATTCATATTCATTACATTATTCATTTATAGAATTTAAAAATTTTGGGTCAATCCACAACTTGTGTCCTCAAAGCTAGCTACGGACCGAATTTACAACGAATTAAAGTGAAATAGACTTATGCGCGAATCGTTAGAAAGCAAAGGAGACAGAAAACACTGGCGGAGACAATGTCCCTGACACATTTTACGGAAACGGTAACGCACGAAGTTCACTAGAGCAGTCTTAATGCTGACTAGGTACGCGTTGGTCGGTAAATTCTGTCGCGTTGATTTTAATGTTTTTATTTGTGAACATTTTATTAGTAAATCTCTACTTGTCGTGAAATTAAGTAAAACAGTGTTTTTGGTGTTTACTATTAAATATGAGTTTTGTACAAAATATATTAAAACTGAAAGATGGACATAAGTTGGTTTATGATGACCGAGTGAAATTCAAAGGTGATGGCCGTCCAAAACCTAATATGACGATAAAGTAAACATCTTTTGAAAACAAAAGAGAACCAAATTTAATTTTACAAAAAGCATCAAGTCAGGATAAAAGCTTTTTTTTTGCTAATTTACATAGCTTTTCTTCGTTCTTTGGAAAATCGCCAAAAAGAACAGCCGTGTTAGATAATGTTGTTAAGGTGAGATTACCTAAAGCGGCTCCAACACAATGGAATTTTAATACAAAGTGCATAGAGACTGTTTGTACCTATCGAACAGAATTATTAGATTGTTTAGAAAAAATCATTGATAATGAATCAGAAAAACACTTCTAAACCAAGTTATTGGTTTAAAAAACTACTTACAAAATGAACATTTTCTTTACTGGTTAAATTTTTTTCATTTAGTTATGCCTCATTGTGATATATTGTTCAATCAATTACAAAAATGTAATATCAATGTCATAACAGTAAATAAGTGTATTGGCGTTTTTAATACTAAAATTGAAGACATCAGAAATAAAATTTTGAATAACTATTTGGAGGAGACATCCATGCAGTCTGCCCAGAGATGTAAAACGGAAGAATCAAAAAGGAGAATTTCATTAGAAGTTTGTGATATAATTACATCTGAGATCAAAAACAGGTTTGGCTTCAGTAATCATTTAGCAGTGTCTCAGTTATTTCACGCAGATCGATATAAAGATTATAAAAAAAGCTTTCCTCAAGATATGTTTAAATTAGTTAGAACGGAGTATCCAGTCATAACTATTTGAAACTTAAAACTGAATTAGGAGTATTATATAGCGGAGAAGATTTTTCCAATAGTGAAGGTGCAGTTGCTTTATTAACAATAATTTGTGCAATACTTTTTCTGAAAGTGTCAAACTGTTAAAAATCTTGTGTACTCTCCCTATGACTACCGTAGAAAGTGAACGTTGTTTTTCCACCTTTAAAAGAATAAAGACATTTTTTAAGAAATACCATGGGTCAGGTAACCTTTCCTTCTTTAGCTATGCTTACCATAGAAAACGCATTAATAAAGAAGATAAAAGACTTTAATGAAAAAGTAATTGACCACTTTGCATCTCAAAAAGACCGGAGGATCGACTTGGAATTTAAATCACTTTAAAAGGTAGGTAATACAGTAAACTTTTCTAATTGACCTCCCTATCTCTTGACCCACGAACCGCCATTGGTTTAAACAATTTATACCTTTTAGACCTGTTTTTCATGTTCATATTGAAAGATTGTTTAGATTTTATAAATTTTTGTTATTAAATAAAAATTTACATTGAATTCAAATAAAGTTCAATTCAAACTTATTTGCTGCATAAAGAACGTCGACGACTTTGATCCCTTTACCACCACCAAAGGTGGTGAAAGTCTTTTATGTTGCAAATAAGTTTGAAATAAACTTTACAGTTCAGAATAACTAATATCACTATTTAGTTAATTGGGCAAATGATATTTTTTACAATTTAACGTTTCATTTCTGCAGTTAACTGACAAAAAAAAAAGAATTATTACTTAAAATACAATGTTGAATACTGCGTTTTGATGGCAAACTGTAATAGTTTACATTTGACACTCACTTTACATATTAACATGTAAATATTTGGCATATTTCTGTTCTTTTTATTTCTAGATTTGGTGTCATACCAGAAATAAATGATGAATAATCAGTTTCCCCAACAAATAAATATTAATCAACATAGTTTATCAATTTTACTGAGAGTATATTGGGCACATTTTCTAAAAAATCAACTTAAAACCCATTAATTCTTTTTGAACTCATATGAAATTAAAATAAATAACTTTTTAAATACAAATAAAAGCACGCCAGGAAAATCTACCTCGATACATTATTTTATTGGGAGAAAAAATGTGAATCGGTCCAGCTTCACCCTAACAAAAAACCTGACATTTGTTCTAAACAGTACACAATTTACAATATTTACAATTTTCTCTGTTTAAAATAAAAAAGCTAGCACATCAAGTTGTCATGCTGAGCTCTTTTCATGCAGCTGTCGTATTTCTTCGACGAATAAACAGGTTAGACGGAATTCGTTTTCGCATTTTACGGTTTTTTTTTAAGAGCGGCCATCCTAGAGTTAAATTACGCAAGTCGATACACAATAAAGTATAAATAAGAAATGGTTCTTCTTTTTATAAACTATTTTATGTTGCTCCTCTTCCGAACATTAAATTGAAAACTCAATAGACACGATAGATGATGATATAAGTACAGTAGAAGTTGTAAATCAATTTTTTTATGTATAATTTAAGTAGCTTAACCGTATCTCTCCGATTTTTATGTATAAAAGAAAAACACGCTTTCACTAAAGATATAAGTACTTTATAAAATTAATTAACGATGGTTCTCCATTTTAACAAATTATTGTTTGTTAATCATGTGGGTAACATAATTTTCATTTTTGGTCATTTTCAGGTACAG